>JABSTQ010006813.1:0-33775 GCA_013358835.2 Ixodes persulcatus
ATGTATTTGGGTAACCCGCAGCCGGTAGCCTTGGCATTTGTGTTTGAAAGCTTCGCCCAACTTGATGACGGCTGGACTTTTTAAGGGCAGATGTAAGTGCTGTAGTGGCTATACCTCATTTCACATTTTTTTATTGTCCATACCAAAAAAAACAAAAAAAACAAAAAAACCTTTACAAAGTCTAGCTTGGTACCCCCCGCACGCGTGACGAACCGTAAACTTCAGGGTTTAAATCCAAGAATTTTATAGACTTGTCTACAGGAAGTTTTTAGATGAACGTGAGTCCAAAGCAGCTCTGTTGGAAACATCTTATAACAATTTCACGGCACCCGTTGGTTTCTTCATCCACCTCCGTGTTGTATAAAATCAAGAAATCGTCGACATACCTGAACATCACCTCGATCCTGGGATCCTTGACGACCTTTTGAATTTCCCTGCCACATGCCGCGAGAAACGCAACCCAGAGAACTGGGGCCACATGAGATCCGATGCACACACCAGTTTTCTGTACATATCGTTGATCCTGATATTGCACTACCGTCGCTGTTATGTAGACACTTATATAGTAGCTCCAGCAAACTGTTTAGGTTTTCTAGAGTGGCACAGCGGTACTCCGTTTTGCTCCTGTTCATTGCTGTTATTTTTTAAACCTTTTGTTATCACTTTGTATTTGGATTAAACGATTTCGGTACCATAGCAAATGATATTTTGTTTTATTACTTGCTAAATCTCCCACTAACCAGACTCTAAAGAAATAAAAAGCAAAAGTATAAATCCGGAAATGAAAACTTCAGAGGTGGGCACTCCGGAGCATATCTCCACAACATGTTGGCTTTGGGGTAAAGGTTCTCGATTGTTCAATATTTTTAGAGTAACCATTAAGCGTTGCAACACATGTGTGTTTGTTGCAACGCATTATGAAGGTTTTTTTTATTACTGTATTTTGTTATTAAAAATAGTATTTGTGGCCCTCAAGTTCGTGGCCAATTATCAATTATTTGCGTAGCATTTTAGTTTTGCATCGTCACGCTCATTCACGTTGCTCATGAACGCTAAGCTATCACGAACGTTTACGTTAATCAATATGAATGTGGGAGAGAATACAAAAAAAAAAAATCTCAAGAAAATAATTTTTCTGTTTTGATAGGATCTGGATGCAACTGTATTTTGCTGATTTAGAATCTATTTTGTTCATTAAAATGACCTTCTAGCGCACTTAAACAGACGCTCCAACAAAGATATCATAACTTTTATTTAAAAACAATATTTAGATTAAATATGTTCTCGCAGGTTTATTGGATACGATCCCTGTACTTGGCTGATAAGTCCTGAAACCAAGGTGCTAGCTAAATGTAGAGATAGCGGCGGGCTCTTGGAGGGGGCCGGAGTTCTCACGTACTAGAAATAAAAATGCTGTTATAGTCACCTGGTGCTCAGGCCACCCTTATCGAAAGGAATGCCAGTGGGAACATCAAGGAGCTGTTTGATATAAAGACTCGTTTGTTATTTTTTTTTTTTATTCTGGTTGCGAAACCAAATGAAAAACATTTGAACAAAGTACACTTCTGTTTTATTTATTTAAACAAAGATCAAACCCTCGACCCAAATTCATAAAATTGAATTACACTTGGTGTTCTTTTACAGTGAAATTTCCCTTGACGCTTATTAGTTCGTTTACAGTTCTCTCTTTTATAGTGCTAAATTCATTGCTGGTACATAATTGCATATGCATATATGTATATATATATATATAGAATAAGGTACGATTAGTTTCTTTCACCGCAGATTGTTTCATTGTAGATATAATATTTTGGAATCTCTGTAAGGCCACCGGTCTCATTCACTTTTTTGTTGTAAGTAGAATGGCAAGTCTCGTGTATCCTTGTTATATTCGTCGTTCCAATTATCCACACTTGCAAAGCTGAAACAAAAGTGTTTTGCCGTGAATGTACATAGGGAGTTGTAGAATAGTGCACTACATTTTAGCAGACGTTCGCTAACAGGTGCTAAAACGAAAAACCTATACTACAAGTTTGGCGCAGACTGCGTCAGAGAGCTTTTAAATGGCGTACTTACTCCCCCCCCCCCCCCAGACTTCTCAGAAAAAGAAAAAAGAAAGAAACAAAACTTAAGCATTTTGCACGCCACCAAGACTCCCAGCTGTAGTCACAGCTTTTATTGTGCACGCTAACTACTATAACTAAATAAAGAAACCAAGCTTTCACTTTAAATAGCATTTTAAATTTCTTTAAATATGAGGATACGGCGCGAGCGGTCGTCTGGTCGAGTCCGCACACGTCAATAGGGAGTTTTAGCGAGTCGTTTCCACACGAACGGTTCGTCCTCGAACGCATCGGCGACGCCACTGCGCATGCGCGCACGAGTCATTGGAAGCTTCAGGAGGCTCTTCTCGTTCGTTTCTCCCAATCCGGCCGCTGGGGTGGCAACCGGAACGCTGCCATAACCGTTCACGACTCGGGTAAAAAGAAGAAAAAAAAAAAAAGAAAGAAAAAAGAGCTTTAGGCTTAGGACACTGGGAGGCGATTTGCCATCCTGTTACTCTGCTTCATTTGAGAGGTTGAATCAAATCATTTCGAGGACGGCTCACATAGGTGAGCGATCGTGAATGCTGTAAACTACGCATTCTAGTAATTTTTTTCAATGCGGGGTGAGTAGCTGCGAGCTGACGAAATGATTTGGTTCGACGGCACACAACGTGAACGATATCGCTCAAGTTCGAGACGGAAACATGTGCACACCACCTATCTTTGCTGTCGTTAAGACACTTTTTACTCTATCTAGCTTTGCAGGCCTTGAAATTCCGACCGGTAATTGTTACGTCGGTCTGTCTTGATCACATCAGTCGTACGCCGGAACCACGAGCCACGACGGTTTTGCACGTTGCAGAATGTTTCAGATGTTTACTAGAAGACGACGTTGCCGGTCAAACGCAATCATTTTCGTTTACACGGTTGCGGAAGCTTTACGGTTCGCTAAAATAAGTTCAATTTCACGTACGGTTTTACGGAACGAACCAGCTGCACCGTTGATGATCTTGAAACCGTGTGCTCCAAAAACGACTCGTTAAAACTCCCTAATGTGCTTGGATCACGTCGACCCGACCACGCGCCACCTCGGCAAGAGCAGTCTCGCATTTTCAGGAATGACAATTAGTGAGGTGACGAATGACTGTAGGGAAAGAAACGTTTAATGGAACGGACTTGCGCCCAAAGCAAAATAAAAAAAGGCTAGCGTCGCAGGCGTCGATGGTGGCGTAACAGCACGATCGGGCGCTGGGGTGAGACTGACTCTGCACGGCGCGGCGCACAGCTTCTTTTGAGCCTTCCCTGTGAGCCTAGAACTTTCTACCGCGTTCGTTCTGGAAGTATACATTCTGAGTATGAGCAAGCAACACGGCTCTCCAACGTTCTAGAATCTTCTACTTACACAAAGAAACAAAGAAATGACAAGCGGTGGCGGGATTCGAACCCCGGCCATGGTACTTTGGCCGGGGTTCGAGCCCGTGGTACGTTGGCCTGTTAACCGCACATGCAGTGACATCACAAAAACGCTTCGTCACCTAACTGTCTTTAAGACGCTCTGTGTATTCGAACAAAAAATGGCGATGTCGTCGGCGTATGGTAAAAATTGGCAGCCACCTTTACCTTCAAAGTCCTAGAATGCACGAAATGCGTTATATGGAATTGGTGAGGGAATTGGTGTTTCACGTGACATATATTTTCCCGCTAAATTTAGCAGGTAAACTGAATGGTAGCAGAGACAACGTGAGGTCAGGTCACATGACGTCGATATCCCCCGCTAAATTTAGCGGGGAAACTGAATTTATGTTTTGTGCCACAATGTGAAGATTTTCCACTAAATCTAGCGGGGAAACCGAGTTGAAGTGAACAGAACGTAAGGGCGCAAGTGAGCTGGTGTATATCAAACATTTTTGTGAAAAACCCGAGACTGAGATGTTTAGGCGAGGAAAAACCCGAGACTGGAGATGAATTCTGCATCTTTTCATTGAACAGTTTTTTTTTAATATTTAATGAAAGGTTGCTAGGTAAAAGCCTAATCGCAAGTTAATACATCGTCATAGTCTATTTTCCTAATTTGGTTGCCGCTAGCGTATTTTTTTTTTCAACACAAGAGCTAGCTTGTTTGGTGGGCGTTTCTCCCACAAGCAACTTTGTGTCTAATATTCCCACAATTTCCCCTTTATGACAAACTTCGTATTTTTTTTTTTTTAGTTTTGCCTTAACATCATTGATGTCATTCCTGAAGACGCCCGGCGTCTTTCCTTCCTGGGCATGAACTAAGCCTCTGTAAGTCCAGTCGGAGTCAGTTTTCTACTCTAGGCTCTTCTCGTTTTATATGACATGCCCAATTCTATTTCGTCAATTCAGCTTGTTGTATGAAAAATTTCCACTTTCTACAACTTTAAAGATCAGGCACGTTTCTATTTTTGTTTGGAATTTACTTTGTACCATTCCAGTCAATTTCTCATATTCAAGAAGGTTTACATTGAACTTCCATAGATCCCATGAAAAGCAAGCGTATTGCTTTCATTCTCCCAACGTAAACAACACTGAACTTTGATAACTAAACGATATATGAGTGACCTCGAAGTTACTACACTGTGTCACCGTGCCGACTTACACATAAGCTCCAGCAAGCTTCGCATGACTACGTCCTTGGTGATGCGTGGATGTATATAACGTGGTTTCCAGCCGACACGCAGTGCGCCACTTCCTCAGGCTCGGAATCTTTAATTATTTGGTCTAGCAGTTTGCATGCTTTGTCTCTACTGCGAGGTTGGTTTGAACGGTCTTGCGGCACACAAACAGACTTAAAATCTCCCAATAACATCACTCGTCTATCGCTCGCTAGATAACGGAAAATGTTTTCAAAGAAAAAACGAAAAAAAAAAACCGCTCACTTTTCTCGTTTGTTGCGTAAATGCTAATTACCCTCCCCTTTAAATTCGAAAACGAAAAATCGAAGAGAACTGCCCCGGCTCGCACGTTATGACTTGTTCGTCAGCAGTTCCATTGCTGTCCTTCATGCACGAATGGGACGAAGGCAGTGATTTTGGACGAATAGTTGCGAAAAAGTACGTAAGAGGAATTGGCCCCTTTCGTAGGATTTTGTCTTATCTCACACAAAAAGTTAAGAATATTGTGCTTCGAAAATACCCCAAAAGCGCGTAACTTTTGCGTACGCCATATTTGCGAACTTTTTCTCGTAAAGGGTAACTGCAAAGAAAAAAAGTGTATTTTTAAACAGCCTAATTGGGACAAGCATGTCACAAAACAATTTTTGCGCCAAAAACAAAATTTGTTATAGCAATATTTATTGCGCGAGACTGATTTTAGTTTGCCGTTCTTTAGTCCGTTTTAAATTGCGCGCCACAAAGTTGGTATTATACGTCGCGCAGTGGCTGCTATACGTCACGGAGTGACGTATGACAGCCACTCCGCGCGCGTCGAAAAAGCGGGAGTTTCAAATGCGGAGAAGTTGTGACCCCCACTAAATTACGTCCTGTGGCGTAAATATTGCACGAAAAAATTTCTTTTTTCGCGGAAAATTTGTTTTGTGACATGCTTGTCCCAATTAGGCTGTTTAAAAAACACTTTTTTTCTTTGCAGTTACCATTTAAGGACAAAGTTCCAACGGTTAACAACTTCGAAAACTAAATACAACCGCCAAGCCAAGTACAGTTGATTTTAAGCATGACTGTACCGACTGAATATCCACACTTGGTCGCCATATAATGGATGTAAACTCCCCAGTCATTTGGGTTCTTCGTCACCGCCCACGAATTCGGCTTAGGTCGGAGCTCCACACACAAACTACCACACGACGGGTCATTCAGGAATGTGCGATGCGACAGCAAAAAACGTGACGTTTCTGCTCAACAATCTCGAGCAAGCAGTCTCCTGACTCCTTGGACAGGGCTAAAGTGACTGGGTCTCTTACCGAGATCCCACACCCACACCCTTACCACACCCAATACCACTCCCTTTCCTACGCCGAACCGCGTAAGGTTCCAGGCGTGTAACGCTCGCAACCGAATCAGTCATCAGCTTCGCACAGATCATCCCACCTAATATTTTCACCATACTGGAAAATAAAGACTACACTCGTTTTCATCTCAAGACCCGTAGTAAAAGAGGTCCGGCTCCTCGCGGAGCACTACCAATTTCCTCCTTTATGCGGAGAATGAAGATAAACATATAGGTGCATTTTAGATGATATATATGTTATCTTTCGAAGACGTGCACGTTTTAAATGGTGAAAGCATCGCTTCTGTCTCCGACAACCAAAACTTGTAAGAGCTACTTCGCGTCCGCGTATTACCAGCAAGCCCCGAGCACGTACACGATTGTCTCTCACTTTCCCCCCTACTCTCTTCTTACAACGCCTACACAGATACCCAAAACTTGACGAAGAGCGGAGAGAAAAAAGTTCAGAACTAAACTGTGGTTATTTTGCGAGAGTTAATGTTGGACACAGATGTCCAGACAAACAGTGTTCATGATTCGTGATTGTGTTCTTTAGAAACTCGAAACTGAAGAAAGTATATTCACACGTAGCAAGAAGATTCGATTAGGTATAGTAGCTGGGGATCTCTATAGGTTTAATTTTGTGTCAAATCCGTCGTTTACTTGCCATCCCAATGTGGACACTAGACTTTCTAAGGCCACAGTCCATAACTATAGTTTGATTAGAAAATTGACCGCATCTCCACGTGGTGAATGATGTTGCTTGGGGCGAAGCTCTGGTGGTGCTTGTCTGCGTAGACGCCGAGCCGCAGCATGCCGAGCCTTTTCATTCATGTCAGTAGGAGAATGTGTGGTTTTATTCTTTTTCTTTTTTTAAGCAGACAGATGGGATGGCATCTCAGACTCCCTACTCTTTTTTTTTCTTCTTTTTATTTTTTCATAATTTTTTTATCTTTTTTTTCCAATTTTTTTTGCCCTACACGAGCACGTGAGCATGTGCTCACGTGCTCGTGAGCACGTGATCTCACGAGCAGAAGCACGAGCATTCATGTCAGTAGGAGAATGTGTGGTTTTCTTTTTCTTTTTTTAAGCAGACAGATGGGATGGCATCTCAGAACCTCCTACTCTTTTTTTTCTTCTTTTTCTTTTTTCATAATTTTTTTCATCTTTTTTTTCCAATATTTTTTTTGCCCTACACGAGCACTTGAGCATGTGCTCACGTGCTCGTGAGCACGTGATCTCACGAGCAGAAGCACGAGCACCCGACGCCGGCCTACGGCGGACGGCGGACGGACATACGGACATGGCTAGCCCCTAAGGAGCTTCGCCCCTAAAAAATGCCCTTCCCGGCCCTCTCACTCCGCGCGTCGTCTGCTCCGCCGAGTGGGCTGTACATAACATCCGGCTGGTGTGCAAACTCGGTTTGAAATCGCTTCACATCGTAAACTTCATGCGCAAATGCGCGGATTTCGATATGCAAGTTATCGCGTAATGTGATGTCCGACAAAAAGACTAACCAGGCCCTATTGCGCTGTTACCTGTCGTGCAAATAAAAAAAAAGTGAAAACTATGTCAGAGTGGTCGGTCTGTCCTCTCCGGCGAAAAGTAAATCCGGTTGCAGTAGTTGTTTATTATAAAAATTTCGAACTGGTGTAGGCCTTTAGCGACAGTGAGTGAGGAGTCTGGAATAAATTGATTATTACGTGCTTTCCTGACCAAATAAATGACCGCATCTCCACGTGGTGAATGATGTTGATTGGGGCGAAGCTCTGGTGGTGCTTATGATACTGATTTTATTGTTCATAGGCGGTGCTGATGGTGCTGATTTTTTTTTATTGCTCATAGGTAGTGCTGAGTTCCGGGTTGCGTTTCGACTTCATTATTACTGATTTATGGTCGGTGAAATGCAGAGCCATGCATGCAAAGTTTAACGCAATTATATACGCATTTGAGCGCAGCGCCCTCTCCTGTATAGATGTTGAGCGGCTACATGCAACGTTTCATCCATGACATCCCCAGCTCTTGAGCTACTACCACATCTCAGAGCCCCCTACTCTTCCCGCAGTCGTGGCCGAGTGGTTAAGGGGATTGTTTGGTCAAATGTTGTATTCGAGAAAACAATTGAATATCATTGTTATTACCTCGAGACGCATCGTACGTTCAATATCTGAATTTTATATGTCCCTCTGCATGAGTAATTGAATTTATACTGCTCCAATATAGCATAAACGTTGCCTTCGGTAGCAACATTGGAGCTCTGACGTCACACAACACAAAGCGAGCATTTCTGTCTCGTCGTTTACCTGCGAGTAAACGCCTCAGCGTTCTTCGTTTTCGTTGTTGTGCTCGACTTGTTTCGTGGTTGGGTGAGATTTTTGTTGCGCGGTTGGGTGCCACAACCACCGGGCAGCACATGCGAGCCAAGACATGACGTTCCACACTTTTCCGCGAGACGTGCAGTGACGAGCAAAATGGATCGTCGCCGTGCGTAGGGACCTAGTTCCCGTCAAGATCGAGATCCCGCTTATGCAGCAATCATCTCACAGAAGAGAGCTACAAGCTGAGCTCTAAGCGGACAGAAGGCTCGTAAGTTGAAGCGTGATGGTGTGCCAACGATATTAAACAACGCCCATCTACTCCTCGCCCAAATCGGATCAATCAATTTGATTAAGCAGCGAAACCGAAACCAACAGCTATACCTGGAAACGATACCAGAAGTTGTATTTAGCACGCGTGCAGCCAAATTGTGTTTGACCCGCATGTGAAAATAGAGCGTGGCTATACGATTCACCAAGCCTGTCCAAGTCAAGTGACGACATGCCTTTGAACGATTCGCCGTTTGCCTTCGACCCGCGGACATCGCCTCCAAGGGAACGACCCGCAGCCGCATCACCGATCCAGTGGATCCGTCGAAATGTGTACCCAGATGCCGCTTCGTGTACCTAGTCACCGCTTCAGAGGAAAAATCTGCATCCTTTGCTTTGCAAGCGCACCTAGTTCGATCGGTGGCCGTCGCAGTTGTGTTTGCGCGAAACGGCATACGTTTGCTCGAAACTTATGGCTGTTTTCGAGTAATATCCTGCTAAAAGGCGTGACTTTTAGTGCACACGCTTGGGAACTGCATTAAAAGAACCGTACTTCAGTAGGGTACAGCCTAGGAGACTATATAATTCGAAACAAAATACAAGACATCCATCGACCAACGCTTGTTATCCCGACCATCCGCCAAACCTTTGCGTTTTGTGACGTCGCTCAGCGGCTACGGATGTCAGCCATTGACTCTGGCGAAATTCGGGGTGCAGTTTCGTACATACGCTCATGAAAGGTTTAATTAATAACGGGAGATCATATATCAAAATAAAATGACGTTTGTCTACATGAAGGCTCCCTCGACGTAACGAGCGCAAAAACTTAAGTACTTCCGGTTTCGACCGGACAATCCCTTTAAGGCGATGGACTAGAAATCCATTGGGGTCTCCCCTCACAGGTTCGAATCCTGTCGACTGTGCAAACATTTATTCTTTTTTTGTGAGCACGGACGGACGGACGGACGGACAAGGCTAGACCCTAAGGAGCTTCGCGCCTAATAGACGGAGTAATTGAGGGTAGTACTGCCGGCTGACGCCACTGCTATTGAAATAACGGAACAAAGATGCTTTAGCTGATCGCTTACTGAAATAAAGCGACAGAGCACTATAGGCTGACTCTGGACTAGCGACAAATATTCTAGAAACGCGAACCACTTCATAACGGCAGCCGCGAGTGAGAGTTTGATGTCCGGATACAGCCCGCCCGTACAGCCCAAAGATGGAGAATGGCTAGCTTACAGCGCGCGTCCCTGGTTTCGAGAG
Source organism: Ixodes persulcatus (assembly GCA_013358835.2). NCBI lineage: Eukaryota > Metazoa > Arthropoda > Arachnida > Ixodida > Ixodidae > Ixodes > Ixodes persulcatus. Next base: position 9,860 of record JABSTQ010006813.1, read on the forward strand.
TGTACTTCAGCGTTGCCCGACTGCGCTGGGCAGTGGGTTTTCTCGTCACTGGGCTGCGGCAGCCCGCGTAGGCTCAATTCCGGACCCTAATGGTGGCAAAACTGCCGCGTTTTTTTTTTTTTTTTGTCTCTGTGGCGAATAGAATCTCTCGAGATTTCTAAGGAGGCATTTTACTATTTTGGGGTACAAAAAAAACAACAAAAAAAAAACAAACAAACAATGAAAGCAATTTTTGGTGAGTCCGTGCGCGACAGACCAAATGCGATTGGAATGTTGGTTTCATTTTGTGTCGATTTTTTACACTCAGCCGTGTCAATCTATAAAGGTCTTCACTGTCGAAAATATTTAACCACACAGGATGGCTGAACTGCATGTGTATTCCCCGATCACAACATAAAATTAACGAGTCTCATCAATCCAACAACATATATTGTACGTGCCCGTCGGTGCCGCGTTACCCAAACAGGATTTGAGAAAGGTCTAAAATAACACAGCATATTCACCTCACGACGATCGGACTGAATCCGGCTTGTTTTGGGACATGTATTGAAGAGAGCTGCTTTTTTTGCACAGCACGAAGGCAAATAAATGAACGTGTCGATTCCGTCCACTATGAACCCGACCCTATCAGCTTGTTTTTTCCGAAGACCGAGAACATAGCCGGGAAGGGTTTTCGGAGACTATCTCAACGAAAGTAATCCTAGAAGAACGTCAAATGGCCCGCGTCTCAGGTTGCTTGACGTTCGCTCTCTTCGTTAGTTTCCTGCGGGGGGGATCGCGTCTCAGTTTGCGCTGCAGAACCTCTTGAGTTCAAACCCCCCCCCCCCCCGGCCCGTTTCGATCTGGATGAGATTCGTACCGGCACGCGTTCGTGTAATCACTATTGCGTGATGCACATTAAAAACGCCGGGTTAGCGGTTGTACTGCACTGGCTAAATTTCTCATCTACAGCTAAGTGACGGGTCACCCGTTTAGGCGTACCAACGTCAAGGCTGTCTAAATATGCAAGCAACACAATTCGTTTCCTGCGAAGGCCGATCAGGCTACGAGCCCAGCTGGTATTCCCTGGCTCTCGGAGTGGGAGATAACACCAAGAAGCTAAGCATCCTGAAGAGGCAAACACAGTGAAAACTTTCAAGAAAAGCCCGGCGAACTCATAATGCATAATGCAGGTGGGGAGTCGCGCTGACCGGGTTTCCACAACTCGGGCGGGTGGCAGAAATTTCTGGCTGATAGGGGTCACTCGAGCCAGAGAGCTCTTTTTGTAAAGGTCTATAGATCAACTAATGTTTACAAACAAGCCGGAACGCCCCTAGCGGACGCCACCGGCGCCGCGCATGGCCATAGAGAGTGGGCAAGAAGTACGCCGTCGCCCAGAAACAAACCATTGGATTGCCATGTTTTCGCCGTCGGTGTGAGTCTCAATGCTCTTTTTCGCGTTGGAATCGTTGATTCCACGTATTCCTGGCAATGTCTGACTACTTGAGCGGCCTCAGCGAAATTACCGGCTCGTTACAGCCCAAAACTTCGCGTGAATAATGTAACATGCGGCGATTCATTCCACGTGGACGCCGCAGAATGAATGCTAAAGCCTGATTTGCATGATGAGATACTGCTCGCCATTTTTAGTAGCGACGTCGCTCGGGCTGCAAAAGCATGAACCGTATATGAGATCGCCGACGTTTATGCTGAAAATGGCAAGCAGAATTGGACCAAGTAAATCGGGCATAACTAGTCGGTGATGGCCACGGGTAACAATGATCAACGTCTCATTGCCTCTACTGCTTGCACAGGGCATAATTACCCCAGCCAGCCTTCAAACTTCAAAGCCTCTTGAGGCCCACACTTACTTCTTATTGCAATTACCGGGTCAACGTTTGGTCTACGGGCCGCTGTCATTTGAACGTGCAGACGACAGCTCGAACGATCAGGTGGCCGTTTGAACTTGATGACACACTGAACGTAGGCCGCAGGTAGTCCGTACAACTTTGCGGTTTTCCCGCGTTCATGTTGGAACAAAAGAAATAAATCTGACTACCAGAAGCTTGAGTGAATTCAACCCAAAGTGCTTCCCGCTCAAGCAATCGTGGTCCGACGGCGTCTGGATTTCCTTTTTCACAGCAGCAACCCACGTTCTACTCCGAATTGAGCAGGCGGAAAACAGATGAAAACTGACCTTCAACCCTTTCCCGTCTCTTTTGGTACAGCCCCAGTCGCGGCGTTTTGACGAGAGGGCAGGCTTTTGTCTGGCTTCTTCTGAAAGAACACAGGAATGCACATCCCGCATGGTGACTTCTAGAGCCCACAATTCCAGACCGGAAGAGCGCCCGACGCGCCACCACCGCGCCGTGACGTAACAGAGCTGAGTTCGTTTATATTCAGTTACAGGTTAAGAGAAGTTTTTGAGGGAAAGGAAGGTTAGAGGAGGAGGAAGCAGACGGAATGCTGGAGAAAAGAGGGGGAAACCTCCTCCTCTCTTCAGGATTTAGTCTGTTTTCTCGTCCCCATCCTTCCGTTCCCTCGAGAACTTTTCTTAACCTGTAATTGACTATTGACAATTTTAATGTGGGCAGCGCAGGGTTGAATACATCGGTGCAATCAAGCGAGCGTCAGGTTCCGCGGCCATGCTGGGTGGTTAGAAACGTTGGCGAAAGTGCTCTTCGGGGCTCCGCTCCCGCGTGGGATGTGCTAGTTGGGTGCTCCCAAGTGCTGCGTATCCAACTTAGGGCGCACCTTGTGTTCTTAGGTGCCGCGGATGGTGTTTTAATTCGAAAGCATTAACTGTCCAATGGAGCGAGCCGACGTCATCAGCTTTGAAACCGCGCCAAACGGCACCTTAAATCCTTTCTCTAAATGAACTTGAAGCCAGCTCCCAGCTTTGAAACCACGCGAGAAACCTAGCCAAACGGCACCTATAGTTTCCCCGATCCCAAAGGAGCGGAGTAAAGCTGATGTATTTCGACTTTGGTCCCATTGGCTGGCGCACGTCGACAAGGCTCCCATTGGCCGCTGCTCGTCAGTTTCAACGACCGCTAGCCCATGGCGCTGCGTGTCCGCGAGGCAGCCGCTCCACCTCCGCGCCAGAAGTCAGGGCGCGCGCTCAACCGTCGACGCAAGTAAAAAAAAAAAAAAAAAAAAAAAAAAAAGAAGGGAGCGAAAGAGCGGCTAGAATGCTTTCGCATTCACAACTCATAAGAAGTGCTTAGGTGTACCTCGAGCCTTTTTCAACACATTGGGAAGTTTTTTTGCCCCGCATTATAGCATCCGCAGTTCGGCGATGCCGAGAAGAGCGGCGTGCACTGAACGCGCCACTGAACGCGCCACCGACAGAAATCGGAGGAGAGTTTTCAAGATATTGTTGCGGTAAACAGCGATTGACTTTTCCTTCAGGTTTTTTGTCGTTTTAGGTGCAGTACACCAATAACATTTTTGGCGTTTCGTGTCGTCCACAACAATGAAAGCTAATGGGAACAGTATACTTTAGCTGAGCGCGTTAGTGATAAAGTTAAATTCAAGAAAAAACAAAACATGAAGGAGGATAAAGTTTGTTGTTTTGTCCGCCTTCCTGTTTAATTCTTTCTTGTATTTAATGTGAACAAGGACGCGCGAGATAAGAACATTGCAGGGAACGATCGAAGGCGGCTCCCTCCGGCTTGCAGATGTCTATAAAGGTTTTAATTGAGGATCCCGTGTCGACGAGTGTGTCATTTGTCTAGAACTGAAAAGAGCGAAGTCGAGATGGGCTCACTACTGGAGCGAGTCAATCAATAGTTCAACGATACGAAACGGATGCATGATAATGTTTCAGAAATAAAAATTGAATTTTTCTTTCCAGCTACGTTAGGTACAAATTTGGACAATATACGAACAACCCATTCGCTTTGCGGCGGTCAACGTAAGTTCACGGCTCTCTCCTATCGCGCAGAAGATCGCGATTAAGAAAAACCGATTGAACTAACTTATCGACAATTTCCAGTCACACACGAGGGCGGAAATGAGCCTTCAACTAAGTGTTGTAGATGATAAAATCGAATCAGTGTTACCACTGCAAAATATAAACATTATGATGAATTGCGTTACGAAAAGTTACCAAGCTGAAACATCGATTCCCACGAGAAAACGTGCGCTTACCTTGCGAGCGTAACCCATGTTCATCGAGGGTACAGCGGTAAGTTCAGTGTGCGCCCTATTCACGAAATGTTCCGAGCATACGAGAGATGATGAAGTCCGGAAAAAGTATTTTCTGTTTACGAATGCAGCCCACTGCCGCTCGGGGTTTTTGTCATTTGGAAACCGATGGAGTTTGAAGAGATTGCAGCAGCAGTTGCCTTGTCGAATCGCGTGTACGATACAAATGTCATTTGATAATATTCTGCGCTTTCGGTTGTTATTCGTGCTGCCTATTACCGAACGATGATGTCCCGATGACCATGGAATTGCCGTCATTGATTCCGATACCTCTCATTCATCTGGGAGTAAAATAAAATAAAGGAAACCGCGAAGAAAAAAAACCGAACTTGAAGGAATACGGTCATCCAAGGTCCGGGTCTTTCGCTCGTTCCTAACCACTCAGGAAAGGAGGAAAGCTCCGGCATCCTTCTCCCCTTTTCTTTCTTGCCGTCTTTCAGTGAAAGGGTCTATGGATCGTTTTCGCTTACTCTCGTCCCCAGCCACCTGGCAGGCATATCCGGTATGGGCGACGAAAAAATAATACGGCAAGTCAGCCAGCGAATTGTAAAAAAATAAAGGGGAGACAGACCGAGAATGTTTGGCGGTTACGCTTATATCACAAATATAATGTTTGGGCGTGGCGACGGCAAAACAATGTATTCGCCCATACTGGAAGTGACAATATATCAAGATGGCGGCGCCCATTGTGAAAACGGTCTATATAGACAGTTTGATCGTGGGTAGCGCCATTTTGAATGCTGTAGCGCCGTCTAGCGGGCGTCAGATTCTGCGGTTATGCTGGGAGATTAGAAACGTTGGCGAAAGTGCTCTTCGGGGCGCCGCTCCCGCGTTGGGTGCACTATTTGGTATTCCAGAGTCCAAAGTGCTGGGTGGGTGGGGCTCGTCTTCTGTTACTGTGTGCCGCTGTTTTATTTCTGTGGTGTGTCCGCTTTGACCTTAAACGGCGCGTGCTTGATGACGTATTTTTATGGCCATCTTTTGAGCACAACGCCGACGCCTTTCCCCGTAACAGAACATATAAGGCTTTTGCCTTAAAGGGGCACTGACAACCCAAAGGTCGTATTTTTTTTTGTTGTCTAAAACGATGCAAGTTGTAGTCATAGAAACGCAAAAAAAAAAAACGCATCGCAAAAAAAACATTTTCCCGCGCGCGCGCGTGCGCCTTTTTAGTTTTGGCGTTTATATTTCCCGCCGCTCACCTCCTCGCTTCTTTTGATCGGTGACGTCAAAAATGAGGAAATTTAGAAGCTATGTAGGCGACATTTCTATAAACTTAATAACGGCAATCGTAAAACATGTTTTTTAACGATATTGCGATCGCACTACGGCCCCTCTTTTTGAAATACCAAAAATCAGAGTTCGGTTTGATGTTGCTTCCTGGATTTGTACCCTCCCTCGGAAAACTTGGCGGCGCTCGTCGGCGAGTCGGGGAAGAAACCGGGTTTTTCCCGCGCCGGCGCCCTTCTATCCCGCAGGCTCACCTCCTCCTCGCTTGGGGTCGCCGTGGCAACGGCGCTTTGCTTCATAGCGTGGAGCGGAGGTACTGAAAGAAAGTCGAGTCGCAAAAGACCGCAAAATTTGACTCACTGCACTGGCGCGGATCGCGCGGGAACTTCAAATTCGGCATTTGGAAATTGTTTTTTTAATTCACAAATACAGAATTTTGAAGTTTCGAATTTTGAGGGTAATGTCCCGGCATCGTTTTCAATCGTTTCGGATAATAAAAAAAGAATATGATTTTGATGTGTCAGTGCCCCTTTAAAAGCGGAGAGAAATGCTCCGGAGTGAGAGTAGAGCGCGGTGAAAATAAAAACAGGAACTGAGAAGTTGGGGAAAAAGAGGGGGTAGGGGCACGTAGGTGGTCACGCGATACCCGTTGTCACGTGACTGCGCCCTGACGAAGTGAAAAGAAGGCCTCCCCATTTTACCCCGCCGAGCCTGCTGAGGTTCCCGTATGCGTGGTCGAAAAAAATGGCGCCGCCCTGAGAGCTCTTACTGGAATGGTCTATACACGAATTCAACTCATTTGCGTCACGGTGAGGTGGCGGCGCGTTGGGCGCACTTCCTGTCTGGGGCTGTTGGCGGAAGTCACCATGCGGGACGTGCATTCATGCGTTGTTTTGGAAGAAACCAGACAAAAACCTGCCTTTTCATATAAACGCCGCGACTGGGGCTCTACCAAATGAGTCAGGAACGGTTGGAAGGTCAGTTTTCATGTGTTTTAGTTTCCTTCTGCTCGGTTCATCCGAGAACGTGGATAGGGGCCGAGGAAACCCAGACGCCATCCGGCCACGATTGCTTCTGCGGGAAGCACTTTGGGTTGAATCCATGGATACATGCGGTCTTCCGAATTATTTGTTTTGCTACAACATGAACGCGGGAAAACCGCCAAGTCGTACGGCCCCCTTCCGGCCTACGTTCAGTGCATCATCAAGTTCAAACGGCCGCCTGATCGCTCGAGCTGTCGTCTGCTGTCTCAAACATTTCTGCTTGTTGTCGTCTGCACGTTCAAACTACAGCGGCCCGTAGACCAATCTTTGACCCGGTTATTGCGATAAGAAGTAAGTGCAGGCCTCAACAGACTTCCTAAGTTTGAAGGTTGGTTGGGGTAAGTAGGCCCGTTGTAAACAGTAGTTGCAAGGAGATGTTCCTAAATGTTACCAGTGGCCATCACCGACTTGTTATGCCCAATTCACTCGGTCCGATTCTGCTTGCGATTTTCAGTATCGACGTCGACATCTCAGCTACGGTTCACGCTTTGCACCCCGAGTTACGTCATGACTGAAAATAGCGAGCAGAACCTCATCATGCGAGTCAGTCTTTAGCGTTCATTCAACGGCGTCCACGCGCAATGAATCGCCGCATGTCACATTATTCACGCGAAGTTTTGCGGAGTAATGATCGCCTCGTTAATTTCGCCGAGGCCGCTCAAGTATTCAGACATTCTCAGGAAGACGTAGAATCAACAATTCCATCGTGAAAAAGAGCACGGGGACTCACGCCGACGGCGACAACGCCGCATTGCAATGCTTTGTTTATGGGCGCGGCGAGCTTCTTGTCCCCACTCCATCGCGCATTCGCGGCGCCGGTGGCGTCCGCTATGGGGCGCTGTGGTTTGTTTGTAAATATGAGTTGGTCTATAAGTCGAATCAGAAACCACAAGACGCGAGAAGTTGAGTACCAAGCCCATTTTCAGATTGTCAGTGATAGACGACCTATCTGTCTCGCGCAACTCTACAATGCCTTCTGAAAAAAAGTAATGTTGAAAAAATAAATGACCAGGTTCAAGCTTCAAGTTTTCTAATTATTTACACTGCTAATGGCAAGTGCTATTTCTTTTCATTGCGTTATGGAACGCTTCCCTTGCGTTATGGAACGCTTCCCCGAGAGAAGCAGACTGAACGAAATAGCAACTAGGTATGCACGGCATTTAAATTAAATAAAAATAACATAATTATTTTAAGTTAATTTAATTTTCAGTGAAGCATTCAAGAATTATGTCTGCAACTCTAGATGTCACGGTACAAAACGAGTGCGCCACAAATATTTAATTAATAGTTTTTCCAAGTCAAAGTGGTTAGAATTGAGCAGGCTAATAAGATTTTGCATTTTAGAAATTAAACGCAATAGGAAGAAGATTTCTTGCCTACCTTTGTCATGGAGCCTCATTAAGGTAAAGCATGTTTGATAATCGGTAAAAAGCAGCTGATATTCCTTGTAACCTGAATATAATTTGTAAACAGAAATCAGACGTGCCGAACATATATCATACGGCTAAAAATGTAAACATTATAAGATTCTTTCTTGACTCTGTTACTTAAACAAAATTTTAAATATCAGTGTTGTCATGCATACTAAAAGAAACTCCGACTTTTTCATTCTGGAGTAATAAAATTCATTTTGTTGATCAATTTTTAAGGTACTCATATCGGTTTAATCAACTTCCGGTTACTCGATTTTCTATCCAGCACAAAGTGAACAAATTGTGGAACTTCTCTGTCCAGAAATCCACGCTAGGCTCACATGGGGTTTATCTTGTATGATGCTTGTACTGTTATGCTATATTCAGTGACTGTCTTTTTTTAATATAATTTCGACGTAGAATGTATTAGAGGCGTGGACTTCTTGCGAAAAGTGTTACACTCGTAACGAGAGACCGGTACGTGGCCAAATTAACATAAAGTACACATAGCTCATAACAGGCAATGCAAAAGCATAAGAAGCATAGAAGGCATACTTAGGCCATGGTTAGTAAGACTTCATAATAACTAAGCATACTTAATTGGAATTGCCGAAATTGAATGAGCGGTTGAAATCGAGTCTTGGACCGAGCAATCCGCAGCCCGGCGCTTGAGCTCATCACCACGAGGAAGAGGCGAACGAGAGCACAAGCGGCTGGACTAAGTATGACCCATGGGAGCCTGTCAGTAGCTGGCGACTGTCGGCGCGGGCAGCTGCCTCCACTCCTGAATACATTTTAAATAGCCGCAATCGTTCTGATAAGACAAGGGGCCACATCAGTGAGGCGTGTGTGCAACGCGTTTGAAACCACCCCAAGCTCCCGGTAACCAAGCATAAAAAATAATAACGCACGCGTAATCAGAATTATCAAGATAAATTTGCATTTTGAATTTTTTTTTGCTTGTTTACACAAAAAAGCTTGACCCTTACTATTGCATAGCGAATGCATGCTTCTGTGCATGCAGTTAGATATCGATCAAAATAATTCTTTTTGGCGATGCAGCACAATACGTACGTTGCTTGATATAATAAACTAAAAATCTCGTTATTTAGCTAAACGTGTTAGTGTAAAACAATATCAGTAATGGCTTACCTTCATAATAATAACTGAAGTCCATTCTCACTAAGTCTTCTCGATAGCTAGTTTGATTCATTTTGATCCACATATGGGCCTGTGGCCGGCTACGGTATGAAACAATGAAACAGACATCATTATGCAAAGAATCATAAAATACAAATATCAATATCTTAAATATTGAATAAACCAATTTTTATAGTATATTTTAATAGTTTTTGTGCAATCATTATATCGAAACTTTGATAACGCCTAATTAAAACTGAGCCATGATGCGTAAATTGTTTTAGAAGTTTGCTTGCAGTCCCTCAAAAGATAAATGAAGGCAGAGAAAGGAACGTAACTATCAAATGTTTAGTCCGTTTTTCTTTCTTCCATACACTATGGTAGTATTTTTAGTAGAGACTCCTAAGGAAATGATCGACACTTCTAATGAACCATTTTTCCACACATTCACCTCAATATTGACCCGTTTCGCACGCGCATTTTCTTGCTCGGCAAAGAAACTCCCCTGCAAAAGAGTCAAATCAGGTCACTGTCGATCGAACGAGCACCCACCACTCACATTACGGATTTCCGACTTGTGGACTGTGAATGTACGGGGTGTTCTCGAGTGCAATTCGGGTGTAAAAAAAATCGTATATATAAGCCACTGCGCAGAGTGCCTAGGAACTGTACACGAGGTTTTTGTTTAGGTGTTGCATTTATCCTACTGTAATTGGGTAAGTGTAGATTACTAAAACAATTAATAAACTTTTTATTTTTTATTTTACGTATTGGAGGGGGAAAAAACACCTTTGGATGACGCTCCTACTCGCATAGGGCACCACGTACCACATGGCACAAAACCTTGAAAACTCGCTAGAGACTAACATTCTAAAGCAGATCCAACATGTCCCAGCGTGTGCGGTGCAATACTGAGTAGCAGCGTCAATTCGACGGTTCCTCTGTTTTATCCTCCCGCGCATAAAAAAAAAAATGTTTTTAGTCGTGCATTCTTTTTATAAAGCTACATTCACGAAACTTGAGTGTGATTATTGCAGAAGCTAAAAATATCTCTGTGAAAAGTTTCATAGAGCACTGCTATCTTCCTTATATATATATATATATATATATATATATATATATATATATATATATATATATATATATATATATACCGGGTGTTCATTTTTAATTCGAACAGATTTATTACAAAAAATCCGTAAAAGATGCACTAGTACGGTTTGTTCAAGTGAGTTATACGGCTAGGGGGACATTATGTGAGTGGCTAATCCTTGCGAGAAGTCGGCTAATTACTTAAAATTCGTTAATTAACTTTTTAATTAATAAAAATAGACAAATGGTTCCAATTAGAAATTTGCTCAGCGTCGTCGAAAACCCCTAAATCAGTCATTTTAAGAAAGACTTTGAGCGCGTGAGAAGCGTAGTAGTGAACTGAAGTTACCGCTCGTGGAGGCAAGGTTGAGCGGTACAAAGCTAGAGGTTGCGATAAGGCGCCCGTGCGATTTTTCCGTCTCTTATCTAGCCCCAGCCTTGTACCTGCTCCACGAGTGGTAACTTTAGTGCACTACTACGCTTCTCACGTGCTCAAAGTCTTTCTGAAAATGACTGATTTAGGGGTTTTCGATGACGCTGAGCAAGTTTCTAATTGGAACCATATGTCTATTTTTATTAATTAAAAAGTTAATTAACGAATTTTAATTAATTAGCCAACTTCTCGCAAGGATTAGCCACCCATATAATGTCCCCCTAGCCGTATAACTCACTTGAACAAACCGTACTAGTGCATCTTTTACGGATTTTTTGTAATATATCTGTTCGAATTAAAAATGAACACCCGGTATATATATATATATAACAAAATGCTTGAATAACGCTAGAGTATTGACTAACAGCCTGTGGTATCAGTGGATGTCGAACCGAATCCGAGCCGGAAATCGCAGCAAAAACGTTATTGTTGACCGAAGGGGAACAAAGCCGTAATCCAAAATATATATTATATATTGAACCCAAACCGAAAAAAAACGACATAATATATAATGTCATGCCATATAACACCTGAGACTGTGGTGGAAGAAATTGGAAACTTTTTAGTAGAAGGAACAGACACAGAAAGGACGTCTCAAACTCAGCTAACTGGTTTATTTCTCGACCATCTTTTATATACCCACGAAGCCCTTCCCAACCACACTCTACGCAGAAATCTCCTTTGTTAAAACAAGTTCCAAATGGAGAGAACATACATGACACACAAAGAGATCAAGCGAATGCACATACAAAAGAGGCAGGTAAAAGAGACAAAAGAGGCAAAGAGACTAAAGAGGCCCTTATCTCTAGGACACCTCGGGACATGGCAGTTTGGGATTATTTGTGCTAATATTTTAGCTCGCGAACAATGAATCGTTTACAGTTTTCTACCAAAGCACTTTTTTATTACTTGGTTTTTTTTAACTTTTCCATATATTGAAAACCGGCTGCCATACAAGGCTGTATATACGGGAAATAACGAAAATATATACCTCAGATAAGGCTGTATATATGTCAAATAAGGCTGTATGTATTCCAGATAAGGCTTTATTTTCGCCAGATATGGCTGTATATGCGCCGGATAAGGCTGCATATAGGCCGTACATAATCATATAATGTTTGATATGGCCAGATATGCCCCAGATATAAGATTTCCATACGGGGTAGCGCTCTTTTCGAGACGTTGGAAAGGAAGGCCATCGGGCGCGCGCGTCGAAGCGCCGAAGCGAAGGCAATGCTCGAAGATCGACCGTCGCAACTGCACGTTTTTAGTCATACAAGCGTGTGTAATTAGCTAAATTGTGCCACTGCGATTATTATTTAGGCTCGGAAGCTGATTCTATTACTCAGAAAATTTATTGCGGCGTCGAAGTTTCGACGTCAAATGGAAGAATGGTGTACTTGTTTAATATTGTCACAATATATGTTGAGTTCATTTCTAAGCAGCAATATTCTGAGTAGTATAATTATTACTGGAAGATACATAACTTTATGAAAAGTAATTACCATGAATTGAGGGGAGGCAGTGATTGCGAATTGGCCACATCATTGCGTGAAATTAAAGCATTAGAAGTCATAACTGGAGAGCAGTGGTCTAATAATTGCTTGAGGCTGGAACTTTATTTCTTTTTGCATGTGTAAATGCATTGCATACAGCACCAAATGCTTGCCAATACAACGTTTACAAAAGAAATGAACATCTTCCGAGAAAGATTGCATGATACCTGTCAGCTAGAATGTAACTAAAATCTTACCATTTATATTTAGAGTTTTCGTGCTCTCGGAGTTTATATTTCGTCAAATTCGGAGGTTTTTTTTCGGAGATTATTTTTTTTTCCGAAAGTTTGACCTTTATCGCGGTTCAATTTTGTTTGATACTCAATTCTTCGAACTTAGGAGTTCAATTTCGCAGTGTGTCGTATTAAAAATAAATAAAGAATATCAGCGTGTAAACATATGCTGGACAAAAAAAAAAAAAACGCGATTGTGTCAATTAATATTTTCTTCAATTGTATTTGGCGTTGGTGCCATTACTACTGGCAACACTAATTTGTCCTACGACAAACGTTGCACACAAGTGTTGCTTCATTAAATGTCGATACCTTAAAATCAATAAATTTCTGGAGGTAGTCGCTGGGAAGCTTGTATTCATTTCATACTATTCCACCAACCTACCTTGCGGCCGCGCGAGGTAGACTGGTAAAGGAGGGTGTAGGAAAAAATGTCCCCGGAAAAAAATTTCCCCGGAAAAAAATGTCCCTGGAAAAAAAGTCCCCGGACAAAATGTCCCCGGAAAAAAAGGCTCCAGGAGGAAAGTACGAAAAAATGTCTCCAAAGGATTTTCTATCTCTGGGTTTCCCTGATCCCCATGGCCTTCGGACGGTCCGGTCATATGTCCTTGGGAAGAAAGTTACCGTGAGGCAAGTAGGAAAAAACGACCCCAACAAATAAGGAAATATAGGATTCCGCGAGGTACACATCGCAACACTGTTAGCGCGAACACGACATCGGCGTATTTTCACATTTTACTTAGAAAGAGTATTAGTGGGAACGAAATATTACCGTCTGCATTATATCCTCTAATAAGCACTTTCAGTACCTATAATAACTTTGATGAAAATTATCCTTTCGTTTCTATGAAAAAAAAAAGATAAAAAAACTAGCGATTGCTTGTTTGGGCTAAGTGTCGCGCTTTTTACCTATTTGGAAATGGTACGCAAGTACATCTCGAATTTCCCCAAACACAATAATTTCGTTTTTGCTAGAAGTGTTATAAATGTTTATTTCGCAATGAAAAACAAGCAAAAACAGTTCAGATGCAATGTTACAAAATCAGGAATGAAGTGACAGACTCTAGATTCATACACAAAAGTCAAAAGCGGATCGTACGACAGTGGAAAAAATGGCCCTTTGGGGACATTTTTTCCTACTTTCCATCTGGGGCCTTTTTTTCGGGGACATATTTTCCGGGGACATTTTTTCTGAGGACGTTTCTTCCGGAGCCCGGTAAAGGATGTAATAGAGAAGTTTCAACTGTCGCTCTTTCCCACTTTATGCAATCTCTATGGTCCATAGCTCTCACTGTTACAAAAACACAACCTCTCCTTCCTCTAAAGACCAAATAATATGACCCAACCCGGAAACATAAACAGTGACTTTTGTCGTGACCCGAAAGTACAATGACCTGTTGTCCTGACAGAAATATGAAAAAAAAAAAGTGTGGTTGGCGTTTTCCCAGGACCATTCACTCTACGCGCTGATGAAACCATTAATTGTAAAATACTTTTGTGTGTGTATGGGGGGGGGGGGGGGGGGGGAATTGGCACGTTGAAATTCAGAGCTTATCGGGTAAATCAGAATTGACCAAAGTTTTAACGGCGGGTGTTATACGGAGTTTTTCGGATTTATCCCAAAATACGGAACTTTATAAATTATAATCCAGTAAGTCAGTGGTTCTCAAATGGGGGTCCGCGAAGGCGTTCTAAGGGTCCGAGAAGCCCAGCCTCATCAGTCAAGCCCGGCAATAAAAATTGTCTTTTTTCAGATCGAGAAGCAACGTTCCAAATTCCGCGTGGGTTTTCTTGTGTATATGTCAATAAGAGAAGTCTACTTCACACCAGCCCTTGTGTCCTTTAAATAAATCGCGCTATCATAATTGACCTATATATTTCCCTTCCCCTCTAAACGAATGGGGTCCTCCATCATCTCCGCCGATCCACAAGGGGTCCGCGAAACATCAAGGGTTGCGAACCACTGCAGTAAGTTTTTAGGTAAATGGCTACCTTAAACATTTGACTAAACACCCTGGGACTGTGAAAAGAAGAGACGGACAAACACAAGGCCTCAAACACAGCTGAAATGTATGCGACAACGAAAGGGTTTATATAAACATCAAATCCTAAACAAAACACTAGAGACTAGAGAAAGAGAGAGAGAGAAAGAGAGAAATGGGAACACCCTTGCCACAAGCAGTACAACAAAGCAACCTTTACAACAGAACTGAGAAGCAGTGACCTCCTTAATACAAAAAAAAAATAAAAAACGAAACATTCAGCACTGTTTACACCGGCAGTGTCCTCACAAAAAACTCAAAAGAAAGTCGTTTCAGGGATCACTCAAAGCGTACATGTTCTGGCGATGCCGGTACTCTAGAACAGGAAGGACGCAACAAACTAAACGACCAGGAACCCAACAAAAAGCGAACTGATCTTGATACAACTTGAACTCGGACAAAAGCCACGAAACCTCCTAGGCCGCAACGAAATACTTGACCTAACGCGCCAAGGCATCAAATTCGTAGGACCTTTTTCTCTCTTGTATCCAAAGTAAAGGATGGCTTATTTACCGCATTCTCATGATTCATGATTGTTATAGCTTCTTTTGTTAAACGTTTCCGTTCATCTTTTTCTGTAGGAACTATTGTGGTTGAGGCGCAGTTAGGTAGACAATTATTGCATTCAGCTACATGTTTTGACACTTCCGAATACGGATCTTTGTTTTCGACACAACGTTTGTGTTCGGTCAGACGATCGTTTATACAGCGCTTGGTCTGTCCTATGTAGCATAGTCCGCAATCAAACTGGGATCCTGTATACTACTCCCGACACGCAACAGACCTCTTTTTCCCTATGCTTCTTAGTGCAATCAGCTGTGGCGGTATCAAACGAAGTAATTCGACCCAGTCAGTAATCGTTGCTAAACACAGTGCTAACACCATACCTGTTCCCAATGAATCTAAGATCATGCGAAATCTGGTGGGAAAACGGAGAACCCAGACGCTTTGTGGGTTTAAGAACACTTTGGCATTTTTTCTTGTCAGAGACGAGAAACAACAACTAATTAAAACGCAATCATGAGGGTACCCAGCGGCTTTAAAACGGTCAAACAGGTGCTTGAGAGCAGACACAATAAATTGGGAACATGATTTTTTCAGAGCATTAGTGATTCGATTGCGAACAGTTTCAACCTTTACATGTTTTGAGTGACAACTGTGAAATGGTGGGAGAGGTTTTGCAGTTGGCTTGCAGTATTCCCAGCACAAACTGGACGGATGTTTCAGCTGTACATCTAGAAATTGTAAGCTACCCCGCTCCGGTCTATCTACAGAAAGCTTTAACTCTGGAGAACTGTCAAAAAACAGCCTTTTCAAGTGATGCCGCTAACTTGGAATCGGTACTGCAGATCAAAAGGTCGTAAAAGTATCGCTTTACAAGAACTTCGCTAGGGAAACTGTTCCCGGTGATATCATGCAGCTCTAGATCCAGATGATTTAAATAAATCTCTGACAAAATTGAAGCCACTGCCGAGCCGAAACATCTTCCACGTTTCTGAATCAAATGTCAATGATTGTGTTGAACCACAGTTACTTTTAAATATAGTTCAAGAATCCTGAGGAGGTCAGTTATTCAAATCCCTGGCTGTGACTGGAGTTGCGGCCTAGGAGGTTTTGTTGCTTTTGTCCAAGTTGTATCAAGATCAGTTCGCTTTGTGTTGGGTTCCTGAACGTTTAGTATGCGTCCTTCCTTTTCTAGAGTACCGGCTTTCGCCAAAAAAGTGTACATTCTGAGTGATCCTTAAAAAGTCTTTCTTTTGGTGTTTCTTTTTTTTTTTTGGGGGGGGGGGGGGGGGGGGGGGTGCTTTCTGTTCACTCTGGCACTGCCGGAGTAAACGGTGTTTATTATTTTTTTTTATTCTTTGATTTGTTTTGTATAAAGTAGGTCACTGCTTCTCTGTTCTGGGAGACGACCCATTCGTCATAGGGCAACTGGTAACAGGCCGGTTCGTCTCAGCGGAACATTCGTCATCAGGCGGTTACACAATAGCAGACATGTACGTAACGCGTTACTAGTAACGAGTTACTTCTACCTAGTTACTTTTTTCGGTAACGAGTAACGCATTTAGTTACTTTTTTTTTAGAAAAGAAACGAGTAACATACTTCGTTACTTTTAAGGTGCCGTAACGAATAAGCGTATTTCGTTACATTTGAGGAGTAACGTGTACAACACCGTTTAAACAGCCTTGTTTTAATTCTATCCCGAGTATGCGTCTATTGCGATAAAGGCAGATGGGCAACCCGAAAAACAACGCAACAGTAGGACAGTATAGCACTGTTTATCGCTGAACACGTCAGTCGAACTCTACAGCTGAAAATTTCCTTCAACCCTCTAAAAGGTTGAACCTTCTAGAATCTTGTATAGACGGAATGTAAACCCGGAGGTTGCGAACGCGGGAAACCATTGTCAACTTAGAACTTCAGACGCAGATAGAACAAAAGAGAGAGACAGGGGAATCCCAGATTCACCAGCTCTTCCTTAAAGGGCCTCTGACAAGCCCAAAAAAAAAAAAAAAAGATTTTTTTCATGCTAGGCGTTAAAATGGCATATCAGGACATTACAAAAAAATTGTTTCAATATAGAGTTGCGTAGTTTTTTTTTATAAAAAAATAGAAATATGAGGCCCAATTCAAAGTTCCCGCCGTGCACTGTGACGTAACAGTGTACCGCAAGGTGTCGGGGCGGTCAGAAGGGAGGCATCGCCGGAAGTCACGTGAGTTGTACCCCTCCTCGTGCTTACCGCGAGCGCGTGTAATATTTTTTTAAATATTTTTGTTATTCTTCGCACCTCCACGAGCGATCCAAGCAGACAAGGTTTCTTTTATTTGTTTTTCATCGTTTAATGATACTGTAAAGGTAGAAGAAGCGGAGTCAGTGAATTGACGTGATCAACTACAATGCCTAGAACGTGCTGTGTGAGGGACTGTCCCGGTATTTCAGCAACTGAAGAAGAGATCACACTGCATGCATTTCTGAGAGACATACATCGGCCGCATGTGCACCTAGTAAACAAGTTCTACTCATGTTCTAGACAAAATACGTACTTTGTGCTCGACGTTTACTTGTGCTTAGTACACTCACCAGTTCGTATTCTTTAGACGGCAGGCATCTTCAGCCTGGAGAGTATCCAATGATTCAACGACCTCGGTGTCTGAACCTTCAGCAATGGGATCGGGCGTGTCGTATGCTAGCAACCCTAATTTCTACGAGCGTTCTAAATTTTTTTTTCAAAACTTGATAGCTTGTTTTGCGCCCAGTATAGCCCTATATCATCGGACTGATGGCATGCACTCGTACACTGGCTTGTACTCGCAACGCTTTCATCATTGACCTTTATCACGTCGATCCACTGACTCTTCGTCCTCAAATTTTACAGCACGCAAACTAACCAACGGTGCAGGGATAAAGAGCTAGTGGAACTGAAACTTCATTTTCTACGATCGCTCGTACGAAGAGCAGAATAAAAAAAAAAAGAAAAAAGTCTTAGGCACGGCCGCGGAGAGCACGAGGAGTGAAACTCACGTGACTTCCGGTGAGCCCACTTTTAGTGACATAGGTCGATGCCTCCCTTCTGACCGCCCGGACACCTTGCGGTACACTGTTACGTCACAGTGCACGGCGGGAACTTTGAATTGGGCCTTGTATTTCTATTTTTTATAAAAAAAACTACGCAACTCTACAATGAAACAATTTTTTTGTAATGTCCTGATATGCCATTTCAACGCCTAGCATGAAAAAAATAATTTTTTTGGCGTGTCAGAGGCCCTTTAAGCACAACACTGCCGTTCCTTCGAGCGCGTCGGTAGAACGACTCTTCAGCGTTGTCGGAGATATATTCTCCAGGAAGAGCGGGGAAAAAACCGATAAAAACCTTGAGAGGCAGCTACTACTTAAGTGCAACGACTACTCAAAGGAATATAATAAACCATATGAAACAAAAGCGGTTGTATGGTCTTCAAAGTGACGAGAAATGTAACTCGCTACTTTTGAAGTAATGTAACGCGTTCGTTTTAAGTACACTATAACGGGTAACGTATTTAGTTACTTCTTGCGCGAGTAACGAGTAACGGTATTTAGTTACTTTTTGGGGTAACGTTGTACATGTCTGCACAATAGTTACAAGATAGTCTTTGTCCGAACCGTTTGGACCGAACGGATTAGTGAATGACGAAGTGTAACATTTTGATGAAATATTTTATGAAAATGACACAAACGATAGGTTTTTCGGCGGGGATTTAGTAACTGCAGACC
This sequence comes from Ixodes persulcatus, assembly GCA_013358835.2. Classification (NCBI taxonomy): domain Eukaryota; kingdom Metazoa; phylum Arthropoda; class Arachnida; order Ixodida; family Ixodidae; genus Ixodes; species Ixodes persulcatus. Next base: position 28,482 of record JABSTQ010006813.1, read on the forward strand.
TAAAGTATTTTGCATGGTAGTAACGCTTGCAGTGCGATGATAGTCTATCAACATGAAACGAGATGAGCGGTTTTGAATGGATTCAACAAGGGCAATTATTGACGAGTGAGGGGGTCCCACACATCGGCAGCATATTCTAATTTTGGACGGATTAGGGTTTTGTACATGGTTAGGTTAGGTTAGGTTAGGTTAGGTTAGGTTAGGTTAGGTTCCGCAGAAGGGGGTCACTAAGGTCACTAAGGTCACTGTCACGCCCTCTGGCCCTCCCCAGCAAAAAAAAAAAAGCTAGCTTTTTTTTTGTATTTAGAAAGGGGAGGGGAGGGTGGTATCCTAACGTTCCGGACCGTTCGGGCAAAAGATTATCTTGTAACTATTGTGTGACAGGTCGTCCGGGTGACGAATCGCCCTGTGATGAATGTTCCGCTCTGACGAACGGGCCTGTTACCAGTTTGCCCTATGACGAATGGGCATGTGACGAATGGGCCTACACCCCTCAGTTCTATCTTCCGTAGGAATCTGTAAACTGAATCCTAGTCTTTTGGTCGCCCGTTTCACAACCTTGAATGTAAGACGCTGGTCAGCATTGACGACAATCGTATACTTGATCCATGGTGCTTCATCTTCAACCATGTGCCCCAAGATGAGGTGATTGTTGCTTTTTATAGCGTGCCAAAATACAGACTTCTTGCATCTTAAATTGTCAGCTACATCTTTTATGCATAGAATCCTATCGGCCTCTTCCTCTGCCTGGAACAAGTCCTTAGACTCTGCAACGGCAGCTTGAAGAGCTTCGGCTTTCAGGCGTACTCTTCTGGCCTCTGGGTCTTCTCTTTTATTTAGTTTAGTTGACAAAAAGCTTGGGCAGCTCAGAAACTTGTGCGGCACAGCAGCTTGGCGGAGTCGAGGGCGTTTCGAGGGTACCGTTACGGTGCACCCGTAGTAGCATCGATGTGCGATGCCATTTGAAGATGTTACTAGAAGAATGACGCGTGCCTCGGCACGCGTCATCACAGTCAAATCGATCGAGGCGTGAGATTGGGCACTAGTGTTGTGTCAGTGTTCGGCCGGGCCCGTGTCCAATCAGCGCGTCTAAGGTCGGGCTCGGGCCCAATAGCCAAGTTAGCGCGATCTGACTCTGATGACGTTTCATAGAGGTGGAGGAGACCACGCTCCAATGGAAATGGAGAGGTCCCTGGTTCGGTACCAGGTCCAGACGTATTCTTTCGGCCGCGCACCAGTCACCTTGCTGTGTTTGGAGATTTGTGTTTGTCATTTGTTCCCCTTCTTCAGGAATTATTTTCGTCAGTCTAGGTGGTGTTGGGCGTGGGGGGCATGTACACTGTTAGCAAGTCCCGTGTATTTGGTGAATATTTGGGGTGAAAAACACGCTATTTACACAAATTAGCATAAATTTACACGTTGAGTAATGGATAATTCGTTCAAAAATCATGCGAGGTTGTAAAAAACGTGTTTTGGTTCGGTCATACACGCATAACCGTGTAGCCGACCTCTAAAACACGCATCACCCCCGGCGACGACCGCAGCATTGCCGGCTATCGAAGCACCGGAATGCTTGGGGACACACCTGGAAAGGACCGCGGAGACAAATGCCGCGGAAAGAAACATGTCTCGGAGACAGATATCCACCAAGAGCACTTACGCCATGTCGCAGGACGGGGCGAACCCCGCGCTTGCTGCGTGCTGCCATAGTGGCTACCATTGATTCTGGTCGATGACAATGCGGCTTCCCTAATGTCGCCCATGTTTGTATTTATTTTAGGGGTCTTGATAATAGATTCTTACGCACCACAAATAAAATCATTGGTCGAATTACTCGTTCTAAACAGTTCTCGATTTGAACACGGGACATTGCAGTTGGTTTCGTTTTGGCTTCAATCTTCAACTGCAAGCGAAACGGCCGTGTAACACCAGGGCGAAGGTGTGCCGCCGCTTTTCATGCACACTCCTCAGAATTTACTACGCTCCGTGGTGGCCGCCATACTAAAACTTTATAACAGTGTGACTGCATCTGTAGGTTCTGGCCACGGCGCAATGCCGATGTACGCTGGAAGCTAGAGCCGTTTTTGCTTTCGTTGTTTTTGTTTGGTCGGAAAAAATCTGGCAACAAAGTACGTTTAACATGGCGCCGGTATTGTTTTGGTTGAGGGGACACGAGAAGCTGCGCGGTTTGCAATTACATGTAGCGAAGTTGGGACTGGTGAAGTGCCCCTGTGATGTTTGCGGAAGACGGAAAGTATCATTCGTAATCGTCGTGTGTGCTTTGAAAGCGAAGGGAGTCACAGGGTCCACGAGTGCGCAACTACAAGCCAAGGCTCACGAGAGCGCTGCGTTAACTTCGGCGATCTCGTTCTGTTTGGTGCAACACGGCGATGAGACAGAGCTGAAACGTTCGTGGTGTGTGGTGCGGTTCTTGGAGGTAGAAACCCACACTAACACGGAGCGCAAATTGGTTGTTGTGGGGTTGAGGTTCAACGGGTTCAGTCCCGTCGTCGTCAGCTGATCCGGTCCAGCTGGTTCGAGAGGACGCAGCGAGCGTTTTTAAAAGTAAATCTTCCTTCGTTTCGTTTCAAAATGTGGAAGATTCCCGACGCATACCGTGAGTAAAAAGCTGCGGGCGTTTTCAACAAAATTACGTCGTTTTAATTGAACCGTGGACTCTGGATTGTTGTCCTAAATCTGCCGTTTTTATGCTTCGTGTTGTTGGACTGCGTTTGCAAAGCAACGCACACCGCTCGAGTAGATGATTCGGTCGTGCAAAAGACCGGTTATACAAAATTTCAGGGAAACTTAAGTCACCACCGATATTTTCCTGTAAATCTCGTGTGAGTTTGTTGCGCTCATTATGCGGTGTTAATAAATTAAGGCAAGATTTCCTACCTGCCCACAGATGCATGAACTGAGACCATTTTTGACGTAGTGAACATAGTCCTTTTTTTATTTGGGGAGGAGGCGTGGGTGCATTTATTATGGTACAATCACTTGAGAGTTGAGAAATCGGGGAGAGCGAGCAAGCTTTCCCGACTTTGTCTCTGTTCTCTCTGACACTGCCCCTAGTTTCAAGTTTCAGTTTCAGTAGGCGTACCTACTAGCAGGTACAAACTGATCTATAGCAGGTCAAAGACTGGGAAGTCAGGACGGTGCGGACTCTGTGTTTCGCGCTTTTTGCTAGGTGAGTGGGTAAGTGCTTTTGCGAGGTACGTGGAATATGCAAACGATTTTGTTATGCTGGTGGTTTGCGTCTCTCCAGCAAAACGAATAAGATGATCTACAAAGGCGCAATCACAAGCCAAGAGTTTACGATAGCAGTGCGTTTGCTTCGACGGTCAGTGTAATTGTATTTTACCCTGCTCTTTGCAACATCCTGTCATGACGAAGAGCTGGAACGCTCATGGTTTGTGCTGGCCTTCCGGTTGACAGAAACCCGCATCGCCCGCATCGGAACCGAGTGCACTTGGGCTGTTGATGCTCAAGCCCTTCATCCGCGGCTTATCGCCAGCTGATCCTGCTGCTCGACGGTGAGGAAGCGGCGAGAGTGACCTCTGGAGTAACTGTAAATCCTCGTTCATCCAGTTATCCGGTGTCAAAGTGTGGAAGATGTCCAACGTGTACTGAGGGCAGGAACTACGAGCATTTTGCCTTGCTTTTATAAACGAAACCAGAGCAACGAGATAACTGCCTTGCGTACTCCAAAATGACGGAAGCAATAAGTTTGAACAGGTCGAGTACGTCACAGGGGATGTAAGCTAGACAGTGCACACTGTTTAAACGCTTGCAGTATCCACGAGTGGTACCAGGAAAGCGACGTCAACAGAGAAGGAGCTCGCGATTCAGCATAATGCAGTGCCACGCGCCCGTGAAGCCAACGTTACGTGAAGCTTCAAAGTTCGGGGTGGTGGCGGTATAAAAAAAAAACGCATCAGCGCCATACCAGTGATCACGAATAACACCGGTCACAAACTCCCAAGCCCCACCGCTCCACTCGACACCGACACGACATACGACAACAAACTGCGTCAAAACGCCCCAAAAGTGAAGGCGTCTGCTCCCGTACGCGTACTGCAACTAGCGGAAGTGAAGTCTTGAGCGGATGTCCTTCACATGATTATATAAAATATGCTTTGCGCAAGGATCATTTCCATCTATTATTGAATACATAATGACAAAATCCCAATAATTTGTTTTTCTATCTGATTCAATCTAGTCGGACTGCTCATAACACGGGTCAAGCAAGAAAATAACAAAACTCTGAACTTTTTCATGACCGGTTTAAGATTTATTGTTAATATATCGTTATTTGTCGCAACGTACTAACATTATATATTTGGCCTCCATACTTTTAAAATGCAAACAGTTCTAACACACGGTTGTCCATTGCGCCGTGGTTTGTGTCTTCTTCTATAAATCTGTAACGGTCAGCGACCAACGAGCTCACCCGCACATGTCAAGCTTATATGCGCCGCGTGGAGAAATGAATGTAGAGTAGAAAGTGTTGGCCGTGTCGTTGTAGTGTTTGTGTATATATCGGTGCTGTGTAATATGTGGTGCTCGTGTTGTTTGGGATGTATGTAAGGTTGCTGTGTACTCGTGATCATTCGTAGCGTACGAACAGACGCGGTTATTTTTTTATTGGCTGCTAAAAATCTCATTAGGTGGCGCAAGTTACCGCCCGATTCCAAATGTTTTGTTCGAGTTATTTATTTATGTAAGCTCGGCATTCTTTTGTCTGTCTAGCAGTTGCGTTGTAGCTGCCCAACGTCGCTACGCCTAGGTGGCGCGAGTCGTCGCCCGATTATAATATTTCGCTTCCTTGAGTCATTTACCTATTCTAAAAAGTTCGGCATTTGTTAATCTGTCTAGCAGTCCCGTCTTAGCTACCGACGCCGCCGACGCACGTACGTACCTTTGCTCGTAGCTACGTCCGCCACTTGGAGACTGTTTACGGTGTATAAAAGACATCGGACGAGAACAAGCGCGTCCTGCGTGCTTCCACTTCGGCAAAAAGGCACGCGGCTCGCTGGGCTCGTCTCTCGCCTGTTCTCGGCTGCCGGCCGCCATGTTTTATAATGAGCACGCTCATCCGTGTTTTGCGAAGGCAAACATGGTGTATCGTGTTACGTTTACACGGCACCTCATGTGTAGACGAATAGCACACATGGCTGCGTGTAAAATAAACACGTTTTGACGTGTCCGCTATGGGACAACGGTTTCCACGTCTACGCGTGTTATTTTTGCTAACATTGTAGGTGGTCATGTGATACCTGTTGTCTACGTGA
>JABSTQ010006814.1:0-68772 GCA_013358835.2 Ixodes persulcatus
CTTGTTTTTTTTTCGCGCTGTTTTCAAGTTTGCAGTAATTTCAGAACGACTTGAAGCATGTAAACAGCGCTTTATGTGTATTCCGCACATAAAGTAACCGCTCGTGCAAAAGGCGTACGAGTGGTTACTTTATTAACCACTCGTGCATTAAACCCCTACATTATGTCCCCCTGGCGGTAATTCCCACCTGGACCACCCGCATTAGTGTAGCCTTCACTGTATTTTTTTGTAATCAATTTATTTGAATTAATATTAAACACCCTGGATGTAATGTTGCTATATACGGCCTTAGTTACGGGATGCTCTCCATGAGGCCACGCAAGAGCATCGTCGAGAGGCTGCCGCGTGTGCCCACCTGCCACGAGAAGATTGACATGTCCACGGGGTCTTCCCGGGACCCGTTCACTATGGTCACCCGCACGCCGGTCACCCTCTTGACGCTATGCTCGAGGGACGTGCCCTGCGGCGCCGGGTCGTCGCCCTTCTTGTCCACCAGGGCAGCGACCCACCAGTGCAGCACCTGCAGAGGGCGTACATTTTAAAGGAGCGGTGCAATGATATTCAATTGGCATGTTTTTCACTTTACACGAGCTTACTCGCACTAGTGGGACTCAAGGATACTCGCACGCAACGCCACTGACCAAGAAACTCCTTTGTTGCGCTGTAATTTCGAGGACAAAACCGAGTGTTTTCATTCAATCTCTCCTTCGCAAAACCTGATGACGTAGCTGGGCGGCAGCAGTACCGCCCAGTGACGATATTTGAATGCGGCTCATAGATTGGACCCGAGCATTCCGTGGGCACTCGATTTGGGCTCGTGATAATTACTAGCTCGAGAAGCATTCGGGTAGTGGCCCGTGTCCAATCGCTGCAAGAACGATAATAGCCGAGCCATAACAGTGTCTGGAACTCAGCGCGTGTCCTGTGCTTTGCCAACCCCAGCGCGTGGCTATGATCAACATTGGCGGCATATAATCGGCTCCAGATCACGTGGCCGCTTGTTCTGGCTGCGAGTTGAGGGGGTGAACTCTGTTCGTTTTTCTTTATTTTTTTCTGCGACTTCGATTGCGTGTGGTAAACGAACGGGTATTTCACAGGTCATTGACGTCAGGGATACCTTCTAAACGGTATTTGCGCAAAATACAAAAATCGTTGCATCGCTTAAAGAAGGAGCCACTGAAACCATAGAGCGTTTGCAATTTAATCGCGGAGATCCCCACACAGAGTGCTTGCTCATGAACACGCGCACGTCGCGGCGTAGCGTGAAGGATAGCGAGTGAAGAGGCTGAGCAAAGCTTGGAGACGCTTGCAGAGCGAACGATATGCTTCTCCCGCCACTGCTCACACCTTGTATTGCGAATGCGGTCCGTAAACCACGTTACACCGATCGAGCCGTTGGAAATTTAGACTCTGGAATCTAGGCACACCAATCACCTGCAGCGCCTGGTGGCCCAGTAGAGCCACGGCGTCGCCCACGGCGCTGCCCAGGGTTCGTGTGGCTTCTGCGACGGTCTCTGCCAGGAACACGTCCTCCAGGAGTTGGAGACAGGCGCGCAGACGGGGCTCCGGGGAACCGGCGTACGCCAGGGTCACGAGCGGGTCACCCTGCACCACCGTATGGCCCAATAAACCAACGTTATTAGAATAGCTCAGTTACGAAACTGCTCATAGACGCTGCATGCCCCCCCCCCCCGAGCAGTACCCCCCACTCACCACGACTCGCCTACCGTCGTTCGACGAGCCGGACGGCTGCTATGGTAACTGCAGTGTATTCTATAGAATAATACGTACGTTTTCGAACACGGCGTCTATGGAACGCACAGTTATGAAACAAAAATCCAGATGGCGCTTCAAACGACAGGAGGTGAATTGAAGTGAGTGAGAGGGTGCTTCCCTCCGCGGGAGTTCCACAACTGAGGTAATCTAGTAACGTTGCAATTGACCTATTGCTAAATTACCCAAGCATCAAGGAGAATGCATGGAATGGTGTTGAACGCGCCGCACCTACTGGCGTCAGCAGTAGTAAACTTTTCTAAAGAAAACGCCTAAAACAAATGGCATCTTGCACGCGCGTTCGTCAACGATTATTTTATACGAGGAGGGCGTCCGCATGTGGCGCGTGGAATGCCATTCCCTGCATTCTTCTTGATGCTTGGATAATTTAGCAATAGGTCTATTATTCGGGAGAGTATGCGTAGACGTTTTCCCACCTCCGCTACGTTCTCCGCAACGAAAACGCCAGTACTGCGCGAGGGTGGCGCTAGCCTTGCCTGCAGAGTCCCGGATCTTGTAGCGGGTTGTGGAGAACGTTGCGGAACAGCGGAAACGATCTACGAAAACTCCCTATTATTTTTTTATCACAGCGTTAGCGTAGTAGAGAAACTAGAGTTACACGGTTGGCTAAAACGTTTTCTACGCGGTGTTAAGAATGGAACCTTCGGCAACCTTTTCCGAGTTTCAACGCTGCGGAAACGAGTCCCGAAACGAGTCCCGACGTGTCAGGACTGCCGGCCACCTGTCGAAGCCTGCCCAAAACGTGTCTCAACGCGTCCGTGACGTCAACGGGACGTGTGTGTGTGTGCGTGTGGGTTCGTGCGCTCCGGAAGGGGAGAGAGGCCTGGCCTAACTGCGGAGAACCTTGGCTATGACTCATTTCTGGCTACGACGCGGCGGACCCAGCTGCAAAGCACGTGGCGGTCGCACCTGCTGCCCTGGCGGAGAGAGAGGGAGAAAACGGACCCCTATATAAGGCGGGGCGTGAGGGCTCCATTTGTTCTCTTGGATTTGACGACTGTATCGCTACCATGTAATTAAACCGTTCGTTACGTTACCAATTCTCCCACCTCCACTGGACCCCTGGGTTCTTCACTTCGGGGAATGGTCGTCGTCACGAGCCAGGAAGCCTCCGGACGTGCGGCCTAAGCCCCGCCTCGAACAACTGGTTGGCAGCGGTTGGGATCGGACCATGCGACATCGTGCTACATCTGCGGGTGAGCGTTTGGACTTTGCTTTGAGATTCGCCAGGCTTCAGATTATGGGTAATTAATTTTGAACTGCTGGGAATCCTTAGTGTTTGACTCGTGCGCTAGGTTTTGGTATAACCTCGCGACAAGTTTTAGAACAAAGCCAAAGCTAAAAAGCAGCGATCATGGATCTAATGAGGTTACTGAGAACAGATTTACTCTGTTTATGTGAAGAATTGGGTGTGGAGGTGGAGCAAAAGATGAAGAAATCTGAGATCAGTAAAGCGATTTCAGAGAGCGCGGAAGCAGAGGAAATTAAAATTGCGGGGGAACTGCTTCAGAACGCTAAGAGTGAAGCTGCAGCAAGAGAGGAACGAGAGCGAGAACAGGCTGCAGCGAAAGAGGAACGAGAGCAGGAGCAGGCTGCAGCTAGAGAGGAACGAGCACAGACTGCAGCGAAAGAGGAACGAGAACAGGAGCGGGCTGCAGCGACAGAGGAGCGAGCGCTGAAAAGGCTAGAGCTCGAAATTGAACAACAGCGATTAAACTCGCAGAACAGTAGAGTTGGGGCTCCGGTACGAGCAAGTGAGACCGAGTCGTATCAAATGAAGAAGCTCATGCAGCCGTTTAAAGTTGGGGAAGACGTGGGCCTATTCTTAGTTAACTTTGAGAGGACATGTGAGAAGTTGAGCTTCGCCCCAGAAACGTGGCCGCAACGGCTTTTGACTCTGTTGCCCTGTGAGGCTGCAGAGGTTGTCGCGCGCCTTAGTGCTGGAGACGCGGACGACTACGACAAGGTGAAGTCCAGCCTTTTGAAGCGGTACCGCCTTTCTGCCGAGGCGTTCCGTCAAAGGTTTAGAAACGCATCCAAAAAGAGCAGCGAGGGCTACTCGGAATTCGCGTACGGGCTTAAAACCAACCTGATAGAATGGTTGAAGAGCGAGGAAGTGTACGAAAGCCGAGACAAGGTAGTCGAGTGTGTGTGCCTCGAACAGTTCTTTCGTAGCATTCCGCAGTCAGTCAAGCTCTGGGTGCAGGACAGGGTGGGAGTCGACTCTGTCGAAAGGGCCGCTGAGCTAGCCGAAGAGTACGCAACGCGTAGAAAGCTGAGCGGAGAGGAAAGCGAATCCGGCCGAAGCGATCAGCGCAAGACCTTCCGACAGGGAAATGACTCGCGAGAAAACGGGCCCGAGAAGCCCGAAGCAGGACAAAAGGTCCCAGAAAAGAGCGCAGAACACTCGAACGGAGACGAGGCGCGGAAAAGCCCAACAGGGCAGTTCGAGGCAAGGAAGCCGTTCCTGTGCTACAACTGTCAGGAGCCGGGACACACAGCGGCCAGATGTAAGAAACCGCGGGTTGTGTTCTCGTACGTGAACGGTAGTGACAGGGACCTGAAGCTTCTTCGTCCCTATCTTCACGAGCTCCAGGTAAACGGAAAGCCGTGCAGGGTGCTTCGGGACAGTGCAGCGACGATGGACGTTGTTCATCCGTCGTATGTAACGACATCCGATTTTACCGGAAAGGTAGTTTGGATCAAGCAGCTGCTTGAAAAGCACAGTGTCTGTCTGCCTATGGCGACAGTATGATAACTGGCCCGTTCGGAGAGCTAGTGAGAGAGGCGGCTGTCTCGCAAACAGTCCCGTTGGAGTATCCTTATTTGTTTTCTAACCGGTCAGATTTCCTGCTGCGCGAAAGGGGTCAACAACTGGGAGAAGGGCTAGTTCAGTCGTGTACGAGGTCCAAATCGCGTCAGGTCGCCCCTTTGTTGACGAGGGATCCAGAGCCAGAGGCAGCTGACGGGGAGAACGCACTCCCAGAGTTGGAGGCAGAAAACCGGGATGAGAGGAACCAGGTTGTAGAACAGCCTGACCTCGTAGCACTAGAAAGCGTACGCCGTCCCAACGCGCCGGCGGAAAAGGCGGAGGAAGACGGGATCATTGAAAGATCTCTCGTAGCTCCGGCGTCGCGTAACTTTGGTCCTCTGCTACGAGTAGACAGAGTGTCTTTGACAGTCGAGCAGAAGAGCGACCCTAGTGTGTCAGGGTTTCGCTGTACAGCTCAGGAGATTGCTAGGACCAATGTGACGGGGCATGAAAAGGCGGATTGTTTTATCGGCGCTATAAGGACCGCATTTTCACGTCTAGAAATCACGTGAAAATCGATCACTATGACTTCAGCGTAAGAAAAAGAAAGGCAAATTTAACGGCAATGCCGATGGGTTGAGCAGATTTTTCTGACATCACGAAAAATAGTAGGGATGATCTCAGAGGTCTTCGTCATCCACGGGAATGAGGATCTAAGTGGGGGCACTTCGTTGAAACCCCAAAATGACCTCACAAATTGCGAAAAGTTTTTGTCTTTTGTATTTTGTTCTTAGTGACCTCGTTGGAAAAATGAGTTTTTTTTGGCGACAGGGGGTCTCGATACCCGGAATTGTACCAAATTTTGGTAATCCGTAATCCAGTCTGGCGGGTCTTTGGCGAATTCCGAGCGTTTGACTGCGGTGTGGCGTGGTGCTGTGGGGGACGTTTCCGCTGATGCCTCCGTTGTGAGAGGTTTGGGAGTTTTTTTGGTGCTTGCAGCGTCTTCTCAAGGCCTACTCCAAGCCCACCTCTTCAGGCCAGCGATTGTACCACCGGCCATTCGAGGTTTCCCTGGCCCCGGAGGGGCTGTTAAGAATGGAACCTTCGGCAACCTTTTCCGAGTTTCAACGCTGCGGAAACGAGTCCCGAAACGAGTCCCGACGTGTCAGGACTGCCGGCCACCTGTCGAAGCCTGCCCAAAACGTGTCTCAACGCGTCCGTGACGTCAACGGGACGTGTGTGTGTGTGCGTGTGGGTTCGTGCGCTCCGGAAGGGGAGAGAGGCCTGGCCTAACTGCGGAGAACCTTGGCTATGACTCATTTCTGGCTACGACGCGGCGGACCCAGCTGCAAAGCACGTGGCGGTCGCACCTGCTGCCCTGGCGGAGAGAGAGGGAGAAAACGGACCCCTATATAAGGCGGGGCGTGAGGGCTCCATTTGTTCTCTTGGATTTGACGACTGTATCGCTACCATGTAATTAAACCGTTCGTTACGTTACCAATTCTCCCACCTCCACTGGACCCCTGGGTTCTTCACTTCGGGGAATGGTCGTCGTCACGAGCCAGGAAGCCTCCGGACGTGCGGCCTAAGCCCCGCCTCGAACAGCGGCATACGTTCCCGGTCTGGTTCTGGCAAAACGCTAACGATATTAGAGCAATGCTGTTCTGAAACGTTCTATTTTAAGATATCCGTTGGTCGCGTGGCTCGTGCCACTACAGGTCACGTGACCACGTGGCGTGCGTCAGGCCACGCCAAGTTACGTGACGACAGGGCGACGTCACGTCGCGCTGCGTGGCGTCGGGTGAAGTGACGTGATTACGTGAAATTGTACCTCGGCTTGACACCCAACGTTATTAGATCTAATTGTTGCAAGGGTGAACTTGCGCTGCCACGCTGCCCAGAATTGCCTGAATACGTGACGTTTGGTCGGTAGACCAAACTAGCGCCTTAAAGGGACACTGACACCGCCCAAAAATGATTCTTTTGTTCTGTTTTGTTTTGTTTTGCCAGGCGACTCATTATGATGTCAGAAGACTAGTCAATCAATATTTTGCTACAGCGTCACGGATATATTTAATAAAGTAAAACACGCGACTCCTCGAAACCGAAACTGAACTGGGGAGGAAGAAGAAATATAGAGGAGGAGGGCGTTGCTGAAAATCACGTGGCTGTGCAACTTTTTTTTTTTTTTCCAATCCACGTATTTGCAACGTTTTAGAAGTCACAAAAATGGGTGTCTTATTTTCAGTCTATCTTTAGTATTGAGTGTGTGCCTACGATGACCCACGGCTCCAATTATCTGTGGTGGTTGTGTGTAAATTATAAAAAAAAAACGGCCCGTGACCACGGAAAAGAGAGTGAGCGCGACTCAAACCGGTCAGTTCTCGATCGGCGGTTTTCGGGAGGAAAGAAACCGAATTTCGAGCCGTACATTGTGTTCTGGGTCGTTGTACCCTCATATGTCATGTAGAAATAAAAACCTTGGCGAGCATAAATACCCTGTCAGTGTCCCTTTACTTTCCTTTTACATTACGCCGTTACTTGGCTACCGGCCTTTACAGAATCTCCGGTGGCCATAGAAAGAAGACCGTTTCCGCGACCCCACCTGCCGTCCCATGAAGGGTGCGAAGTACAGGAGCTGCCAGAGGCGCTCGCTAATCCTCTCCGGGGGCCTCATGAGCGTCTGCTCCGAGTAGCAGCGGGCAGAGCGTGCGACCCAGAGGGCGGCGGCCGGGATCCAGTCCAAAGGGAACGGACGCCACGGCACTCCCCTGGACGTCTCGTTCATCTTGCGGCCGAGAGCCAACCTCCTGCGCGTCACGGACCACGTCAACTGTACTCGAGCAGTCCGGATTTTAAGCCAGACAAAACTAGAATAATCAAAGCCTGTGTGCACTCAAATGTCGACGTCATCGCAGTGAGATCGAGCAAAGACGCGGATTGGATACGATCGAGTGCCGCGTCGGTTCTCGGCTGGGCCTCGCGTCCAATCAGCGCATCGAGGAAGGACGCTCGGCAAATCGGGTTCGGGTTCAATCGTACAGTTGTTACGTTACCGAAAAAAAAAGTAACGCGTTACCGGTAACGCCGTTATTTGTACCGTGTTACCGCCAACATTGTCCTCGGGGTTAGGTAGGATGCTGGTTGTTTCCCTCGGAATTAAAGTCACTCATATGCTTCTTTTAGCGTATTATGGCAGGTAGTTTTGTTGACTACTTAAACGTAGAAGCCACTACCTTTGTTTTAATAACAAAGTTAGACGGAGTGGTTTGTGTTTATGACGAAGTTTTTTAACTCGGCCGCACGTAATTTACGCAGGACTAATGTTAAAGCGAATTACTCATCGCGCACATTGGTTTATGTGCATGGATGCATCCAAACAAATTCCCCTTTGATCTTCCACGTATAAAATGAATCGGGGGTTCAAAAACATAATAACAAATCTAAGACGATTTTTCCCGATTTTTTTTTCCTCACGTTACTATATACTTTTGTAACGCTATGCAAAGCCACTCAGCCCAAAACTTTCTCCCGAAGCAAAGGAATCACCTGTAGTTGTTAATGAAGTGATTAAAATCGCCGATGGTGGCGTTCGGGTGCCTCTGGAAGAAGTCGTCCGACACTCGTTCTGGGGCCACGGGAAACCGTGCGGGACATCCGGTCACCATGGGTTCCTCAGGGACGCTGCACAGTCCAATCATGGTCGCCTTTAAACGAGCTCTAGAGGTTGTTGACACTCCGTTTCAGTCTAAGGGCGACCGGTGCCGACGCTGCAATACAATAAAACCACTGAAACAGCGCAAAACAAAATTGTGAGCCATTCCACCTTGTGAACGTGGTTGGCCAGCGAAGCTGTAGAGCACCACCACACCTGATTTGTCAAGAGATACACAAGGGCACTTCACCGAACATTATTACATTATATATACATTATTTTGAAACGGTAGTGATGATTGCTTTGTGATCACAATGATATACACTAATGGGTTCCATTACGAGTTCCGTGAGATTCCTTGGTAAAGTTAAATCTACATAATGCTTTACATATATAAAAGCTGCGACTTTCATATATGTAAGGCAGTGACGTCCCCCGACTTGAGCGGGAGAAGGCCCATCGTTCTCGGATGTATCTCCCTCGTCACACATTTTGAAGTCTTTCCTTATCGAAAGGCACATCGAGGTCACGGGGCTTATCTGCATTTCCATACAGTGGAGCGCTTTTACCTGCAATTTACTTTCTGCGCACGGATGGCGAAAATGCGTGGAACCCTAGCCATATGCACCTTTGCTATAAAACAAAAAGGCATCGTCACGGCGTTCGTCGTTTTTGTGCTTCCCCGGCATCGGGTCCAATCGCAGGATTGCCTCCATCCGAACTGCGACGACCTTCCGTGGAGAGAGAGTGGGGCGATCGGAGGCTTTCATCATTCTATACACCAACAGAGTGTTTACAAAGGAGCCCGCTTTGACCCACACCGAGTGTGGGCACTGCGCGTGCGCAGAAACAAAATTCGGGAGGAGTGAAGCGTCTGCGCATGCGCGGTACCGACAGCAGCGCCACCGCACTGGCGTGACGTCAGTGCGTTGACCAAGCTCAGTAAATGCCCCGCATTACTGCGTTCTTTTTTTCCTTTTTTTCCGTGCGCGATTGGGTTAACCAATAATGCATACAAACGCACTAAGAAAACCGTGACGATGGGCTTTTAACCTGCTTGACAGGCTCCATCGGATCGTGGTGTCGACCGCGGTCGGACTTAGTAGGGAGTTTTAGGGAACCTGTTTTGCTCATCCAATACGGTACGATGGGCCATCAGGTACGCACTGCGCATGTGCGAGTCTTCTGCGGTAGCGCATGCGCAGTTCGTATACCTGAGGGCCCATCGTATGTCGTATCGCATTTCGAAAACGGTTTTCGAAAACTCTCTCATATGAAACGGAGTATATGCTTACGTCGCTGTCGCTTTTGACAAGACGAAAATCTTAAAGTTCCCGTCGTTGGCTGCAGCGTGAAATAATCAACCTGGTATATCTTCGTAAACAAACGTCGACGAGCTATTTTGCTTTGCTACCAAGCGGGAGTTTTGGTAACGCGCTAAAACATAATGTCAAAAGCGAAAAAAACGTCATTGACATAAAAAAAAAAAAGCTGGGCCTTCAATCCACGCTGTGAAGTTCGTTGGCCAGCGAAGTGGTGGCATCACCTGCAACGATTGCCCGCTGCACTATACCGAATGCCGCCGCCGGTCGCAGCACGCCGCCGCTGATCGTATTGCCGTTTCTTTTCAATTTGCCGCTCTTCGTATTCACGCTGCTCCTTGGGAGTCCTAACTATTCGTGTTTGTTTACGGTTAGACGGTTATTAGATTCGATATATCTAATAGCATTAGAACATATGATATGTTCCAAGATTTTCGAAGGAATTCTGGTCAGTGATATCGGACGGTAATTTAAAGGTGAATTTCGGTTTCCGGACTTATGTATGGGGATGACATGGCTAATTTTAAGTCACAAGGGACGTTACCAGACGAGAGGGATTCACGAAAAATATCGATTAAAAAGAGATATGACGGATGCTTTGTATTTTTTAGTATTTTTGATTTGATGAGGTCATCGCCAGAACTTTTGAGCTCATGAGGTCATCGCATGGCCTACCCATAGCACCGGTATGGGTAGGCCCTATACACATAGCACACTGATTTCATTGTTCTTGCAGGACCGCCATGGCCTATCCACAGCGGGCTGCAACAACAAAAAATAAGTTGCTAGACGGGTTCTTCTTTTATAAATGAAGGCTAGTGACGTCACTCCCCACGTTGCAAGCTGCCGTCGCCGCGGCAGCTTGCGCAACAGTAATTTTTACCGAGAAACTTATGCGGTGAGTGCTACGTGCTTCGCATTGTTATCAGGATCATATACAGCTTTGCTGTATATGATCCGGCGAAAACGATGCTTTGCAACGAGTCATATACGCTTTGCTGTATTATGATCCGGCGGAAAACGATGCTTTTGCAACGAGTCATATACAGCTTTGCTGTATATGATCCTGCAAAAACGATGCTTTGCAACGAGTCATATACAACTTTGCTGTAATATTTAAAATATATTCACGCGTCGACTATTCCCGCTGTGTTTCCCGGACCTATTCACGGGTGCGAGGTGCCTACGCCAGATTGACAGATCCTGGGTGGAAGGCCAACTGCGTCACGTAAAGAGGCCAGCCCCAGAGGCACGAATTAGACACGAGTCATCCTTCGGCTCGCGTTCTCGCTGATTAACCCGAGCCCCAGCCGAACACTGACGCAGCGTTCGTGTCCAATCGCTGCCTGCTCTCGCCTCTTGTACGTAAAGCCAAAAAATAATTCAGCACTACAGCCTTGCTGAATGCAGTGGAAGATCCTCCACTCGCTCGTTTTCATCGGGCTTTTCCCAAGCGCTCACCAAAGTGCCGTGCAAGGCGGAAAGCTCGCGCCAGTGGCGGAGCATCTACTGCATTTATTTATTTATTTATTTATAAATACTGTTAACCCTTGCCAGGGTCATTACAGAGAGGGAAAAACAACAAAACAGATTACCTAACATCTTTCACAACAATAGTACACGTCAAGTAGGCTCTCAAATTCACGAACATTTTCCCTGTCAACAATATAACTAGGCAATGTATTCCAGGACTCAATCACATCAGGAAAAAATGAGTATCGAAAAACATCAACACGGGCATTGAACGGCTCAATGGCTAGGTTGTGATTTAATCGGTCACTTCGTTTACATGGTAGTTTTACATAGCTGTACTTATTAATCTTAATTTGTCCATGGATGAGTTGAAAAAACAATATCAGTCGATGTTTTTGTCTCCTTGTCTCCAGTAGCTCTAAGTCGCATGAGTCTAACATTGATGTAACCGAATCTGTCCATTTATATTTAGCACAAACAAAGCGGACAGCTAATCTTTGAATTCTTTCTAATTTGGACTTCAAGACTTTCTGATGTGGACTCCAGACAGCCGATGCATATTCTAGAACTGACCTCACAAATGTTTTGTAGGCAATTAACTTAACGTTCTTTGTTGCGTTGTGCAATTTTTTCCTTAAGAAGTACAATTTCTTTGAAGCCTTAGAGCACACGTTTTCCACATGTTTTCGCCAGTTTAGATCATGGGTTATGGTCACTCCTAAATATTTAAAACTATTTACATTGTTCGAGAAGTTATTTCCAATGTTATACCTAAAACAAAGTGCACTCTTTTTTTTAGTTATATGAGTAAATGTGGATTTACCGCCAAATTCAGAAACCTCACTCAAACTACACTCACACTTAAGGGCCCCTCCACTTCCTCGAGGAAGGCGCGAGGGCCGGCGCTGGCCAATCGCGACGGCGGGTCCGTCCTCGCGATTGGCCAGCGCCGGCCCTCGCGCCTCCCTCGAGGAAGTGGAGCGGCCCTTAAGTGTGAGTGTAGTTTGAGTGAGGTTACTGAATTCGGCGGTTAGTATAGTTAATTTCCATGTCCCACTTTTCACACCACATGTTCAAGGCCTGAAGGCTACGATTGATTTTAATTTGCTCATTCACATTTGTGACTACCGAATAAAGTAAACAATCGTCGGCAAAAAGCTTTATTTCTACGCCTTGCTTCACAATGCTAGCAATATCGTTGATGTACAAGAAAAATAATAAGGGTCCCAACACAGATCCCTGTGGGACACCAGAAAACACCTCCAACGAACAAGACATACAATCGTCAACACGCACCACCTGCCTGCGATTGATCAAATAAGCCTCAATCCATTCTAATATTGTAGAGCTAATACCAATTTGTCGAAGTTTGAAGAGTAGTTTATTATGAGAAACCTTATCAAAAGCCTTTGCGAAGTCTATACAAATAACATCTATCTGCCTCTGGTCGTTTATTGCTAACGAAAAATCGTGAATAGTTTCGATAAGCTGCATAACAGTGGAAAGATTGCTTCGAAACCCGTGTTGATGCGGGTAAAGTAACTGGTTCTCTTCAAGAAAAATAATAATATGTTTTGCTATATTGTGCTCCAGAAGCTTACATGACACAGAGGTAAGAGACACGGGGCGATAATTATTCACGATTGCTCGGACTCCGCCTTTAAAAATAGGTATTACGATTGCACTACGCCAATCTTGTGGTAGTGAGTGAGTTTGCAAAGATTTCTGAAAGATAGCTTCTAGATAAAATGACACCCACTCGGCATATCGTTGCAAAAATGCAGTCGGTATTTCATCAGGCCCACTAGCCTTCTTTACATCCAACTCTAGCAACTGCTGAAATACGCCCTCCCGAGTTATTGAAAAATCTTCCATGCAGCACGGGAATGAATTAAATTGTTTACCGTCATAGCTATTACCATTGTCTTTCGAAAAAAAGAAACAAATAAAAAGTAATCCAAAGAAAGACGACCTAGGGAGGGTTTCGCCCATGTGCAACGTTTTGTATCGCGCACTTCATGGGAAAGGGGTTTATTAGATTCTTTTCCCGAGCCTCAGATTTGAGCCGCGATGACCAGCTGTTTGTCGCCTTACGTGATGCGCAGCCACTGCGGTTTGGACATAACACTCTCTGTAAGTTGTCTACGAGTAGAGTAACGTTAAAACTGAAAATCTCAAATCCCCTCACGTTGGCGAACAAAACAGAACCGGCGCGGTTGAAAAGCTGGAACCTTAAAAAATGTCTGTTTGTTTATCTTAAAGTGAAGGGAAAAAAATTCCCCCGTTGTCGTCGCTATCGTCTGTAGTTCAATATTTGCACCTTTCGTGATGTTTGAACATGGCGGGCAGCACTGAATAGCTTATTTATAGGCACTCGACGTTTCGAGAACTTGCTCGTGATCCTCATAGTGCGCTTCTCGTTTTTTTTTTTTTTTCTCGCAAGATTAATTATGATTTACTGCAAGAACGAGGAAGAAGCGTGAGTATGAGAATCCTCTGCGTCAGGGACAGAATCAGCGCCACTTTTCCTGAACTTCTCAACCTCAAATTTCAGCCACCTTTCAAAGGATGACGCAAGCGCGCCGTCTGCTACAACATAAGATCTTTTTAATATTTAAAAGAACTTAAGATGCTTTAAAAATATTACAATCCTAGAAAGTGATTTTAATTAGAAAGAGAAAAGCTATAATTAAAGAATTGTTGCTTAAATAGTGTCCTCTTCTCTGAAACCGGTTTCTTGTGTAGAGAGTCAAGCTTGAAAATAGTCCCACGATTAAATTTTTTTAAACAAATCTGAAAATAAATACAACAAAGCCAGCCTTACAGCTAGAGAACCAGCCAAGTGGGAGAAAAAAGAAGCCACCGATGTGATCGGACGCGTTCTCTTAAGCTCTCGACTTTTTCGAAAATGCTCGGCGCTAAACTCAGCCCCGAGCTGCCACGTTTTGATCCCCCTTTTGAATCTTCGGGGGATTGTCTCTCGGTGAAACCGGAGGATGCGGCCCATACTTCGAGCAACGCATCGACCAGCCACGGTCAACCAGAGGCCATGAACACGAGGAATGCGAGCAACGTCGGTCCCGCCGCTACTACGACGGGAGCAGGACCTGCTCCAGCCTCGATACTAAACAAATCAACGATGGGGTGCTCAACAGTCTTCCAGTTTGGTGAGCCCTCCACAGTCCCAAGAACAGCCGAATCTGTCGAGCAAGTCTTAAGGGCTCTCCTTTCGAGCATATCGAAAGAGAGCCTTATCGACATTTTCAAAAGTGTCCTTGGAGAATCTCACGAAATCGTGCCAACTACCAAGGGGAAGAAGAAGAACAAGTCTGTGACTTCTAAGAAAGCTTTGAAAAGCAGCACAGCAACAATTCTGCCAGCGCCATCCGGCGCTGTACCTATATCTGGCAAGACGCCACAACCAGCAGGGAGCCAGGGC
Organism: Ixodes persulcatus; assembly: GCA_013358835.2. Classification (NCBI taxonomy): domain Eukaryota; kingdom Metazoa; phylum Arthropoda; class Arachnida; order Ixodida; family Ixodidae; genus Ixodes; species Ixodes persulcatus. The sequence continues at coordinate 14,436 of JABSTQ010006814.1, forward strand.
GACAGCTCAGTGCCAGCTAAGACACTACCGACACAAAAGCCTGCGGCCGCCGCGCCACTTACTACAGAACAAACGGAAGAAGAGGACGGCTTCACCACCGTCACGAGCAGGAAGAAAAGGAAACGGGCTCGCGCAATTCAAGTACAAGATCCGCCTAACACGATCGCAAGTCTCGATAAAGCCACTACTACCTAGACTGAAAACGCACCTCTCGAGCGTTTCAACAGAATTCACAATGCATCTACTAGACAAAGCCAACACTATTTCAGTCCGCACGGTCTCAAAACTGCTGGCCGAAACCCTCGAGAAGATAACCGAGGTCGCCATTGGTGGACAAGCAGTTTCTGTACAAGTCTTCAGAACGTACGGAACCACCTATTTATTGTAAAGGGGTCATCTTCGACATATACTCAAAAGAAGAGGATCCCCAAGACAACGTCCTGAACCTTGAATTGGAATCTGAGGAGATCCACGTGGTCGCTGCTCGTAGAATGGGAAAGTCTAACACGGCAATGCTCACATTTGATGGAGAAAAGACGCCGAGGTCCGTCTTGTACGGCAATAGATATATGCGGGTCTTCCCGTTCAAGCCGAACGCGGTGACCTGCGGTAACTGCCACCGATTGGGACACAAACCGGACATTTGCCCAAATGCTGCCGTGTGCCCCATCTGCGGAACTCAACATCCAGCCTCTACGGATCCTGCCCAGGGACCCGGATGCCTTGAATCCACACCCTACTGCCAAAGGTGCAGAAAGAAGGGCCACCTGGGAACGGACCGCAAATGCCCCACCTGGCAAGAGACCAACAAGCGAATGCGGGAAGACGTAAAACAATTCCGAGAACAACATAAGCAACAACAACAGCAGCAGCAGCAGGAGACTGCGACCGAGGCTGTCAAGACCCCGGTCCCTCCCAGCGGCACCTTGTGGGCTGACAGAGTCAAGCAAGGCATCATCGCTCCACCACCATCACCGTCGTCACAGGCGGAGATCCAAGAACTACGCAACACTTGCAACTACTTTAAAGCCGAGCTAGACAGGCTCAAGGCCATTGTCCAATGCCAGCAAGAAGAAAACAACCACCCCAAGTCAACCCTCAGTCAGATGAGGGCGGTTACAGCGAATATTTTTTAACGCTAATGATAAGGGTGCTCCAATGGAACTGCCAGGCGCTCCGCAAGTGGGCGGCCGAGCTCCATGTACGTCTGTTGGACAAGCCCGACGAGCGTCCTGATGTGTTACTGCTTCAGGAGACTAATACTACAATCATCGACTTCAATGCTTACACTACCTACTCAAGCCCATCCATAACTAGCAAACGGCCGGGGCAATCTGCCTCCCCGCCAGGGAAAGCGCTCGTCTATGTAAGGTGCGACTGGCCCCAGCACCAAGTAGATCTAACCCCCTATTGTAATGAAAATCAAGAAATCGTTGCAGTCAGAGCCACGGTCCGGCAGCAAAACATAGTATTCACATCCGCATACTACAGGCCTCTTAAAAGCAAGACACCAATAAGAAACCACGGTTGGATCGCTCATCTGCACAATCTGTACCCAAGAGAACAAAAGCTCTACTGTGGAGACTTCAACCTCCAACATCATGCATGAAGATACAACCACGTATCGATAGGAGCGGAAGAGCTGCTTGGTGAGATGCAGATCTTCAGACTCAACCTAGTCAATAACCACGGGACCAAAGCAAGGCTGGGAGACGCTCGGTAGAAGGACACCACCCCAGACCTTACATGGACCTCAAACATCTACACATATCATCACAAGTGGAAGTGCCTTCCGGACTCTTGGGGCAGCGACCACTTCCCAATCTTCTTTGAATTCTCGCCTACAAAGAAGATCAAAGACAGATCCAAGCGGGGAGTGGCTAAGACCATTCACTGGGACAAGTTCAGGGCAACGCTGGAAGAAGGCAACATTGAAGGGTCCAGTTTCGAGAGCCTCCTAAACCGCGCCCTGCAAGGAGCTACGATTACTACAAACGTCGATGAAGACACTCCGAATCCCGACCTCCACCTATTACGGCTCTGGGCTGAACGGCTGCAGGTGGTACAAAAGTACCGAAAGGGTCGCAAAACTAAGCAAGGCAGACACGCCCTAACAAGAGCTATGGTAGAGGCCAAGGAATACGCCCAACAATTAGATACACGCCGATGGCTAGACTACAGCTCTTCGCTCTCCGACAAAACCTCGAAAACAAAGCTATGGGCTACAAATCGGGCTCTGCTTAGAAAGAAGAAGGTGAAAGGAGCGACGCTCACGCTCGCTCTCAAGATGAATAACACGGAAGAACAACTCGCAGGAATGGCGGGGGATCTCTTTTTCCCACAGCCAGACGTGAACGACTGCCCTTCTACGTACGACGTAGAAATCTTGGCCCCGGACGACGGCATGGACCGACCGTTTACGAGGGAAGAACTCGAGTGGGCGCTACACAAAGGGAAATCGCGATCGGCGCCCGGGCCGGATAAAATCACCATGACCATGCTTAAGAGCCTTCCAGAAAACACAAAAGAACAGCTCCTCGAATGGGTGAACCACATCTGGGTGACCGGAAAGCTCCCTGAGCAGTGGAAGCATTCACTTGTCGTTCCCATTCTAAAACCCGCAAAAGACAAGGGATACTTGGAAGGAAGAGCGTGCTGGTAGAGGTAAAATATAAATAAGGGAAGGACATAAAAGACGAGGACGGACACGGCGTTTCCCAACTGACAGCGAACGTTTATTGACGACTTCGACGGGCCGGGCTCACCTCTCCTGAGGAAGGGGGAGGAGGGGTGCTTTTGTGTTTTCCGAGGTGAATCTTCTGTGGGGCATACGTCGCTGGGCCGAGTGTTCATATCTTAACGGAGCCTAGGGCAGGTTGCTCCAAGCCAGCTCACCTCATTTGGAGTTCTGTCGGCGGTAGCCAGTTGAGTCCATCGAACTGATCCCGGAAGAGAGAATAAGACTCAGGACACACGATCTGTCAGGCAGAATCTCTCTCGAACGATCCCCCGTGCTCCCTCTTCTTTTTCTTTGTCTCTTCATTTCCAGGGCGCAGAGTCGCACCATATACTTGGCTTAGACGAGGAAGTAGAAGAATTTAAAAACACTACAGTCTTCCTTCCTTAAAAAAATTAAAAAAACTGGAAAATTTTACGCTTTTAACAAATTAGACGTCATACAAATGACGCGATTTCTCTGTCACTTACTTCCTTTCTTTCATGAGAAAAAAATTAATTGAAAAGATCGTCTTAGCGCATCGCCGCGGGAAAAAAAAATTACATATACCAAAGTAAACAAAAAAAAAATGTTCACTACAAAAGTTGCACAGACACTAGAGTCGGCATATATCTCTCTTCAAAGTTTTCCATCAATATCACTATATGGTCATTTTGAATAGAAGACACTCGAAACACCGATGAGCTGCACATAGTCTTTGAGGTATTCCGGAGGTCGGGTCTGGCGGACTGGTCGACCTTGGCTCTCTGGTAGAGCTGTAGGTGGATCACTCAAAGTAGCTGGAGCACTTACTACAAGTGGAGCACTCACATGACCTATGCTATCACTGCACTTACTCGTGCTGCCTTCGAGGGTTGCAGCGAAGGTGCTGTGCCGCTGGAAGGTGTTTTGGGGCGGGACAGAGCTGAATCATCATTAACAGCCGGTGACGAGTACTGCCCCGGATCTGGAAGAGCCGAACCCGGGCCCTGGGCGCAGGCTTGTCCAGGATCCAAAACAGAAACAGGCGTGGCGGCGTGAAGTGATGGTTCTGTCACCGGACCAGGCACTGGAGTGATGTTAGGGGATGGTGGCTCCTCAACCAGTACAGGATCATGAAGAAAGTCCCTTTGTGGTGGCTGTGTCACCACTGGAATGGGACTTGCATTGGATGTAGATGAGTTATAAAAGTGCATCGACTGGGTGATTGGGGAAAAGTCGTCATCATCCCAGTGAAAACCGAAGTCGTCATTGTGTCGTTGCTGAACGTTCACGGGTGCCTTCGCTAACTTTGCAGCATTCCATCTGCGACCATCAGAAAACTCGTAAGTGGCTGGACCGATCTGGGCTTTGATGACTTGAGGTTCTGAATATCTGCTTGTCAACGTATCTCGGTGTCGAGGCTGAAAAACACGAACAGCTTGTCCCGGCTGAAGCTGAGGTCATCTTACAGCTCGACGACGGTCGGAGTACGACTTCATCTTTTCTTGATACTGGTGGACTTTAGGGGGTAGCTGTTCCCGTTCTGAAGGAAGGGTTACTGGAACTTGTCGTGTAGGCAAGCCCTGTACATCCAGCCTTGAACGATGAATTCGTCCATGAAGTAGAAGAGAGGGTGGATGACCTGTTGCTGGGTGGCACGTCCTACGGTAGGCTTCCAGGTGGTCGCGGACAGCGTCAGGAAGCGGGCGGCCTTGGACCACAGCTAACTGGAGCCAAGACTTTAGGACTCGGTTAAACCTTTCTACTTGGCCGTTGGCCTCAGGGTGGTACAGGGATGTTTTGATATGCTTAATGCCATGTAGGCGGAGATACTCTTGAAACTCATGTGAAAGGAATTGAACTCCGTTGTCGGAAACAATTTGTAACGGCAATCCCTCACGGGCAAAAACATCCTTAAGAAAGTTGACGACTGTTGTCGTTGTGACAGAAGGTACAGCTCGAACCTCTGGCCACTTCGAGTGGTAATCGATTAAAACAATGAAGAACCTTTGACTAGGAGGTGCACGCTCCACAGGTCCAACGATATCAAGTCCGAGTTTCTTCCAAGGCTGCTGGGGAAACTGGACGGTTTGTAACGATGCAGGCGCTGCCTTTACAGTCTTTTCTGTGGAGTGGCAGACAGTGCAGTTCTCGACTTTAACCTTGATGTTTTGATTCATCAGAGGCCACCAATACTGGTCTCGGGTGGCACTAATGGTTCTGGAAATCCCCTGGTGTGTTTCATGTGCGATTTGAATTACTTGTTCCCGTAACCTCTCGGGAACAACAATCTTCTCTCCTTTGTAAAGGATTCCGTCGTGCAGCGACAACTGGTCGCGGATGTTAAAATAGGGCTTCAACTCCGGTGTGATGCCAGATGGCCAGGATGAGATAGTATACCTGACCACGCTGGGCAAAACAAAGTCATTGGCCGTAGCCTCTTGGAGGTCAATGTTGGAAAGGGGAGTCACTATAAGAGACACGACATCACCTTGAAACACAGTGCCGTTTTCTGGGTCGGATACAGGTAGACGAGAAAAATCATCGGCTACAACGTTAGTGGAACCTCTCTTGTACTCAATCTTGAAGTTATAGTTTAGGAGTCTCGATGTCCAACGAGTGATGCGCAGAGGACGGACACCAGAACCTCGGTTTGACAACAAGGTAACAAGGGCTTGATGATCTGTCTGTACGGTGAAATGACGCCCCCACAAAAAAATATGCCACTTTTCGCACGCCCAAAGCACGGCGAGGGCTTCCTTCTCTCCCGTTGAATACCTTCTTTCGGCGTCCGTAAGCGAACGCGACGCGAAAGCGACTGGACAAAGCTTGTTACCATGCTGCTGTTGGAGGACGGCTCCCAAACCGTAGTTGGACGCGTCTGTTGCCACGACGATGGGCAACGTCGGGTCAAACATGGAAAGAATATGCGCGTGCTGCAAGCACGTCTTTACTTTTTGAGAGCTGGCCTCAGCCTCCGGGGACCAGACGAAGCGAATTCCCTTACGGAGCAACCGGCGCAACGGTTCAACCACAGTGGAACAATGACGTATAAATTTACTGTAATACTTGACAAGCCCCAGGAAAGCCTTGAGTTTTGCTGGATCGGACGGCGTCTCACAGTTCAGGACTGCATCCACCTTAGATGAGAGGGGTGCTAAGCCTCTCGTGGAGAGATGATGGCCCCAGAACGCAAGTTCCGTTACGTTGAAAACGCATTTCTTGTTCAGTTTCATTCCCGCCTGGGAAATGCACGTAAGTACGTGGCGCAGATTATCGTCGTGTTCTTGCTGAGACGCTCCATACACAATGACATCGTCTAAGTAAAATTGTACTCCCTTACAGTCCTTCAGCAGCTTGTGCATCAATTTCTGAAAAGCAGCGGGCGCGGACGCCAGTCCAAAACAAACCCTTTTGAACCGGAAAAGCCCTTCGGGAGTGACAAACGCAGCCAGGTCGCGACTAGCAGGGTCGAGTCGGACCTGGTGATAGGCGGATACAAGGTCCAACTTCGAAAAATGTGCGGCTCCTTGCAAGGAGCTCAAAAGTTCATCAATATGTGGCAGAGGAAAAGAATCTATAACAACAGCTTGGTTGGGAGCGCGCAAGTCCACACATATCCGGATACTACCATCGGGCTTTTTGACTATAACAACGGGGGACACCCATTCTGACGCGTCGATGCGCTCGATGACGCCTTGGCGCTCGAGCTTAAAAATCTCCTGAGAGACGGCATCTCGCAGCGTGAAGGGAATTCGGCGGAGTTTAGACTGTACAGGCGGCACGCTGTGCCGCACTTTCACTGAGTGGGTGTAATTTTTTACCAGCCCCAACTCGGGACCGAACAAAGACTCAAAATCTTGAAACCCTGGGGGTAGCTTCGAGGTGTCACGCAGAGGGACACCGGAAGGACTTGCGGTGGCATGTACATTTGGGCACTCAGATGCTGAAGTACTAGAGTTGCGTTCATAATGGCTCACTTGTATAGGATGAGTTGAGCTCGACGGGAAGCAGACTGGACTGGCCGACGATAGGTAGCCAGGGTCCCCGACAGACATTCGGCCCGTTGCATCCCCTGCCGATGACGGACGTGGGTGGAGAACGTTGGTATCCGACGAGGGAGTCCCGAACGGATCCTGGACACTTGACTGCTGGCGCCGCGACGATGCTGTGAACGGGCCGCGCCGCTGGGCGTCAACGGGCCTCACATCTCGCTGGACAGGTCGCCCCTTGTCAGCTGCATCAACATGTTCACATTCATTTTCGGCACCCGAAAAAGTAATCTTGAGCTCTCGCACAGCGTCGATACCAAGCAAGGAACGTCCGCTTGAAATGACGTAAAACTCGAGGGGTGCAAATCTGTCCTTGAAAACCGTCTGTTTAAAAAAACACCCCAAGATGATTGTCCCCTGCATGTAATGCACAAGTCTCTTGCAGCCGGATCTTGCAATCAGGGTCAAGTTCACGAAAGATCTTCTCGCTTAGAATGGAGACATGGGACCCAGTGTCAATGAGTAGGCGTAAAGGAAGTCCATTTACCTTAACGTCCGCAATGAAAGCATTCATGCGGCTTCGATCGAAGGTTCGTTGCTCCGTGGTTGATACAGGAACATCGTTGTCCACGGCTGTTATGCTGTACTGGTAATCGTACAGGGGGTCGTAGCCCTCCTCTGCAACGGCCTCGACCGGACTGTTCGGCGACGCTCGACTGCTGTACTGTCGCGCCGCATTGCGACCTCTTGCCCGGGACGGAAATGCAGCCGGGCGTTGATCTCGCGGGAAGGACGTCGGAGGAGATTTACGGCTCCGGCAGACAACGGCGAAGTGCCCCATCTTGGTGCAACGAAAACACTGCGAATGGAGCGCTGGGCATATCTCCCTGGGATGGTAGCGCCGGCCGCAGAACCAGCAGTTGTCGCCGCCACTTTCCCACTCCCTGAGACGTTAGGGAGGAGGTTCTCGTTGCGGTGGTTGACTCATTCGAACTGGGGCGCGTGGTACATGACTGGCCGTCGATGGCCTACGGGACATCCCAGGAACGACCAACGGGGATGGCCAAGAGAATCCAGGCGGGTAGTTGTGATGGCGATCTTGCCGAGGCCTTCGTGGGCTGGTACCGCTGGAGGGACCTGGAACCTCGATGTACTCGACAGGCACGTTCGTCGTTGGGGTAGCGGGCATTAGCCGTTGATTAAACTCGCCAGAAACCCGCGCCAGCTTTTCAAACTCCCTTGCTAGCTGATCTGCGCGCTTGAGAGTTGGCACGTCGGTGCCCACACACTCACGGAGAATGCGATCTTGCACCCGCTTCGACTGGAGTCCTTCCAAAAACGTTTCACAAAGGTGCTCATCAAGAGTGTTGCCGTACCCGCAGAACGAACCTTGATGGCGCAGGGCCGCAAGGAATTCCAAGACCGTCTCGCCGGGCAATTGAACTCGCGCGCGCAACTTCGTCCGCTCCAACACGATGCACCCCGAAAATTCGAAGTGTTTCTCTAACGCGCTCACAGAGGCGTCGAATTCATTTACACCTTCAGTAACCGGCTCAGCATCAAGACGAAGGGCGGTCACAATCCGCTGACCCTCGACGCCTAGCAATGAAAAGAGAACCTGCTTCTTGCGCTTCGGCGCAACGCCGTCTAACCCAGAAGCGCCAAGAAACGACAGGAACGCTTGCTTCCAAGACGGCCAAGCCTGCAACGGCAAACCAGGGACAGCAAGAAAAGGCGCAGGAGGGGGAAGTGCCGCCATAGCCATAACGACAACAGTTCAATGAAAGCCTAAAAGGGCTTACAGCAACGGGCCACTGCCCAAAAGACTGAACAAGACTTGGAACTGGATAGAGTTAAGAAAGCATCCCATCCTCGTCGCCATTTTGTATTTTCCGAGGTGAATCTTCTGTGGGGCATACGTCGCTGGGCCGAGTGTTCATATCTTAACGGAGCCTAGGGCAGGTTGCTCCAAGCCAGCTCACCTCATTTGGAGTTCTGTCGGCGGTAGCCAGTTGAGTCCATCGAACTGATCCCGGACGAGAGAATAAGACTCAGGACACACGATCTGTCAGGCAGAATCTCTCTCGAACGATCCCCCGTGCTCCCTCTTCTTTTTCTTTGTCTCTTTATTTCCAGGGCGCACAGTCGCACCATATACTTGGCTTAGACGAGGAAGTAGAAGAATTTAAAAACACTACAGGTGCGTTATCAGAAAAGAGGGGTGGGGGAGGAGAAGAAGGAAGGGCTTGGAATAGGAAGAGGAGGGAAAAGGGGAAGGGACGGGGCTAACCAACTGGTGAAGGAAACTGAGGGTGGTTCAAGGCTTTTTGAAGTTCGGGTCGGAGAAAGGCAAGGTCGGCTTCGGAAAGGGCTAGGGAAGGAGAACCGATGTTTGTACGGCTGTGGCGCATTTTAAACGCCTCCAGAATTTCCCGTCCGTACCTCGACCTGTGCGAAGCTAATACGGAAGTGGCGTCAAAGTCGGGGGAACACGAAGCACAGGCCGCGACGTGTGCGGCGATAGGGTGATGACTAGGAACAGAGGGGTTGAGGGCGGCGTTTTTTAGTTCAGTGACATGCTCCCGAACTCTGTCGTTCATACATCCGCCGGACTGGCCGATGTATTCGGAGCCGCAGCTGAGGGAGATTGAGTAAACACTCTGTTTTTTGCACGGGAGATAGACTGTGCGTGTTTTTTGGGGCAGGCGTTTGGGGGGTCGCGAGAATTGACCATTTGGCAAATGGAAGATAGCCTGAAGCGGCAAGAAAAGAACACTTTCGTGCCAAACCCCGCAGCCTTGGGGTCGATCCACGGCTTGGATCGACCCCAAGACAGGGAGAGAAAGCACCACGAGATTACCTGAGAACTCCTCCGTGCGCGAAGAAGAACTCAGGGCTATCCTTGAAGCGACCATCGATATACTGAAAAATACGGAATGACCAAGGAGAGCGAGAATTTTTACTGATTCACAAGAAGCACTCCGGGCGTGTCGAGACAGCAAACCCAAAAGCAGAACGGCCAAGAGAATTAAAGCGATTGCCAGAGAGCTAAGAGCGAAGGGCATCGTGCTGACATTAGAGTGGATTCCGGGCCATGCGCAGATTCCAGGGAACGAGTGGGCTCACCCAGAGCCGTTTATACTGAGAGAGTTTGGCCTTCTTAAGGAGATTTTGACAGCCTGACAACCACAGCAGCGTAGTCTGACAACCGGGGGATGACTACTTCCGTCCGCCATATTGTGGCTCTGACTCATAGGAACTCTACGCGATTTCTCAGGAATGAACAAGACAAAGAACTAACGCCATATTGTGTTACCGCGAAATTCGCTTGTTCTAGCGGCCAACAAGCTCCGCCCATTGGCCAAACTCTCTCAGTATAAACGGCTCTGGGCTCACCGAGTCGCAGCGGAGGCAGCCAGCAGCAACAGCTCCGCGACAGGCTCAACCACTCGGGAGGACAACGAGGAAACGGAAGACCCCGTGGAAAAGGTCGAACTAGCAAGACAAGCTAGGAAAGCCTATCTCAGGGGACTCGTACCGACAGAGGAAGACCCACTACCAAATGGATACCGAAGATGGGAAGCGACCAGACTTCGCAGAATCAGAACCGGCACTGCACTAACGCCGGCCAAACTGGCAGCCTTTGGGCTACTGAAGGAAGAAGACCCTATCTGCAAGGCCTGCAGAGAAAATAAGGTGGCAGGTATCAAGCACTTACTGTGGGAGTGCAAAGGCCTCGAAGACCACAGAAAAACGGCGTGGGAAAAATTACCCGCTCAGGACCAACCAAGGAGGCTTAGCGACTGGACTCACCCCAGAGGCCAGGAGCAGCACCAAAAGGCGATCCTAGACTCCCTGGTTGAATTCATCAGGGAATCTGGGGCTCATAAATTCATTTAATAGCGCACCATAGTCATCCACTTCCCCTCCTTATAACCCTCCACCCCCACCCCCTTGTCTCAGAGCACACCACTCATAGACGGGAATCCTATCATATATAATAAACATGTTCTCTCTCTCTCTCTTTCTCTCTCTCTTGCCTCGCTCCCGCCCTGAGCGAGGTATACTTATTTTTCGTCGACCAAGCTATTCAAAAGGCGCTCACGACCCTATCCCCGGGGAGATCAGTTTATCGGTATGTGGACGACTACCTGATCCTTCACACCTCGGATCCCACAAAAATCGAGCAGGCGTTCTCGAACAACTCGTTCGGCCTCAAATTCACGAAGGAAGACCCAACCTCTGAGGGACTCCAATTTCTTGACGTCCGGCTTCGGCCTACTGGATCCGGTCTTTGCTGGTCGTTCCAGCAGAGGTCGTGCAAGCCCCTGCTCCCGTTTAATAGCTACCACTCCAAAACCGTAAAAAATGCAATAGTAAAGACCTTTTTGACGTCCTCTAGGACAAAGTCCTGCCTCCATTGGGTGGCTGAGAGTTTCTGTATGCAAAGCTCTCGCTTGATCAAGGCCGGTTACCCCAGGATCTGCTGGAAATGACACTAAAGCGCATAATAATTCGACGGGCACCACTCGAAAAAGGGCAGGCATCACCTGCTTCAGCGCGGTATGCGTGCTTGCCGTACATCTATAACACGGGACACCGAATCAAGTCGTTGGCTGCGGGGTTTGGCACGAAAGTGTTCTTTTCTTGCCGCTTCAGGCTATCTTCCATTTGCCAAATGGTCAATTCTCGCGACCCCCCAAAAGCCTGCCCCAAAAAACAAGCCACACTCTATCTCCCGTGCAAAAAACAGAGTGTTTACTCAATCCCCCTCAGCTGCGGCTCCGAATACATCGGCCAGTCCGGCCGATGTATCAACGACAGAGTTCGGAAGCATGTCACTGAAGTAAAAAACGCCGCCCTCAACCCCTCTGTCCCTAGTCATCACCCTATCGCCGCACACGTCGCCACCTGTGCTTCGTGTTCCCCCGACTTTGACGCCACTTCCGTATTACCTTCGCCCAGGTCGAGGTACGGACGGGAAGTTTTGGAGGCGTTTAAAATGCGCCACAGCCGTACAAACATCGGTTCTCCTTCCCTAGCCCTTTCCGAAGCCGACCTTGCCTTTCTCCGACCCGAACTTCAGCCTTGAACCACCCTCAGTTTCCTTCACCAGTTCGTTAGCCCCGTCCGTTCCCCTTTTCCCTCCTCTTGCTATTCCAAGCCCTTCCTTCTTCTCCTCCCCCCCCCCTCTTTTCTGATAACGCACCCCTCCTCCCCCTTCCTCAGGAGAGGAGAGCCCGTCCCGTCGAAGTCGTCATAAACGTTCGCTGCCAGTTGGGAAACGTCGTGTCCGTCCTCGTCTTTTATGTCCGTCCCTTATTTATATTTTAGACAAGGGATCACTCAGCAATTACAGACCCATCTCGCTAACCTCATGTACCTATAAGGTCATGGAGCGGATGGTATTGGCACGAATTGACTGGCACCTAGAATCCTCTGGCACCTTCCATCCCTCCCAGACTGGTTTCCGATCCTGCCTCGGAACACAGGAAAGCCTCGCCCTCATCTCGGCAGAAGTCATAAGAAATATTGGACTCGACCGCGCGGCGATAAGAACAATTGTGGCGGTTGACATCAAAAAAGCGTTTGACTCTGTACCCTACACCTCAATCATCAGCGAAGCCAGACGATTCGGCATAGTTGGAAGGCCGCTGAACTTCATCAAGAGCTTCTTAGAAGGAAGCTCTTGATGAATGCAGCTGCCTCTCTCTATTGAATGCTGCTGCCTGTAAACGGGGGAGCCTGAGCCCAGTCAAGCTGTTCTTGAACAGCTTTTTGCCTAGGCTCCCCTCCAGAATTTCTGGAGAATAAAAAGACTTGATTGATTGATTGAAGGGCGTTTTCGGTCCGCTGTGGCACGCACGACATTGACCCGAAGAAGAACCGAGTTGGGTCCCTCAGGGTTCCGTCCTCTCACCAACACTATTTAACCTCGCAATGGCAGCCCTGCCGCATGAGCTCGCCAAGATACCTGGACTGGGTTTCACCGTGTATACGGATGACATCACAATGTGGACGAAAGGAGAAGACATCGCAAAGCAGCAAGACACACTTCGAGCAGGCCTCGACACAATCGACGCTCACCTAGCCAGGGTAGGAATGCAAGCATCTGCAGAAAAGACCCACTACACCGTAGTGGTACCAAGAAAACACAGAAATGCCAAGATCGCAGAACGATTTAATCTCCTCCTTACGGGTAAAAGAATCCAACCTTCCCCTTCAGTCAGGATCCTAGGGATTACAATCGAAGAAACGGACAAGGGAGATATCTGGTTACAAGACACAATCAAGTACTGCAACTCCGCGCTTAACGCAATCAGGCGTATATGCAGCGCAAGAGGAGGTGCGACTGAAAACATAGCCAAGCGGATGGTCAAAACCCTCGTAGTCTCGCGCGTAGTCTACGGAGCCCGCCACTACTGGCTCAACAAGGGACAGTGGCAGAAACTGGAAACTTTGAACAATCAAGCAATGCGTGTAATTACCGGCCTTCCCAAGTTTACCCCCCTCGGCAAACTGCGGGAACAAGCCGGTATCAACAAACTCCATGACGTAGTGACGGCCCGCACGGTTGCTCACAGTGAGCGCCTGAAGCTCACTGGACAAGGCCGAGAGATTATGAAACTCCTCCACAGGCCCACGGAGAACCTCCCAGAACTACCCGAGCAACTTCCACCATGGGAAGACCTCGCGGAGATCACCGACAACAAGCCTAGTGCACGCAAGGGGGACACAAAGCAGCTAACACGTAAAGCCAAGGCGCACACCAAGATGGTAGAAGCAGGGGATCCGAGTTGCATCATGGCTGCCTACACGGATACTGCATCGCTAGACGGCCCCGTCACTCTGAAGGCGGCAGCTGTAGCCATCCCTGCCCTACAAATCAGCGCTACCAAGCAGCTCCCCGAAGGCGCCTCGACCAAAGGAGGAGAACTTACAGCAATCCGCCTCGCCCTCGAGACGGTCCTCGCACTCCCCGACCCGATAACAACGAATCTCCGGATATTTACAGATTCGCAAGGGGCGGTGAAGGAATGTAGAATAAGAAACAGTCCAAGCCGGATAGTCCGCTCGATAAAGAAACTTGCTTCTCAACTAGTTTCGAGAGGCACCACCACAAGAATTGCATGGGTTCCCGGGCACGCGGGCATACCCGGCAACGAACAGGTACATCGCCTGGCCCGCGCGTCGCTCATTCGTCCCCGCGGTTCGGACGACATACTTGCATCACAACATGACCACAGGTACGGCCACGCTCGCGATCGGGCACAGGCCTACTAGGAACCACAAGAATATGATCCAGGCGAGGTTCGGGCCAAGATCAGAGAAGACTATCTAGCAAAACTCGAAGAGAAGCTCCCCGAAAACCCAGACCCGCTCCCTTGCACGGGTTTTGGAAGACGGGCGAGAGTTTTCCTGACTCGAGTGAGGACAGACACCGCACCAACACCAGCGCGAATCGCATCTTGGGGCCAAGGAAAAGGTCCGGAACTTGCTCCAAGTGCAACATGGGCGTCAAGGCAGACATTTTTCACTTGGTGTGGGAGTGTACAGAGTACAAAGACATAGGGGCAAAACATCGACCAACAGACATCGCATCTATAGAGGGGTGGACACATCCACCAGGCTCCGAGAGTGACAGACGAAGACTCTTGAAAGGTCTCCTGGATTTTTTCTTTGAGGCCAAGCTGGACATATTCATTTAGATTTAGTAACCTTTCCTTTGTGCCAGCGTCCAGATCTTGATATCACCGGCGCAATACCTCATACCCCCTTCCCTCTTTTCTTCCTTTTTTTTACTTTTCTTCTTTTATGGCATTAAACGTTTTCTGACTGACTGACCAGCCAAGTACCTCTGGCATACAATTAAAAAAAATCAGATCAGATACCAGAACAATATCTGAGAAAACAAAGAACGCGTTAAGAAATTCTTTGAAACTTTATCACACTGAAGTGGTGTTTAGAAACAAACTGCTGGAGTTGTACTTCTAATATTTTTTATACTGAGTTCCTATGTTTACCAGGAGCATTCCCTTAAATGTAGTGGCTGCCTTATGACGTGAAACTGAGTTGCGACACTTCAAAATAGCATAAAAAGGCTCTTTTTGAATAAATATAAAAAAATGTGAGTGCGCTAATTTGACAAAACACGCATTCACGGAACTAGACGAGTCATTCTTCTATTCAATAAAAAAAAAATAAGAAAGCTTCTTGGATGCATTATATGTCTACAAACTTGGAATGCATAGAGGTATGTTATTAAAAATATCAAAACATGCACTTTTTGTTTTCTTATCGTACATTAAGTTTCTCAAAAATCCATATCACATTCAACACTAAAAGAGTGATGATGAATTGGAAGCTTATTTGCAAAAAGAACGAAACACGTGGCACGCGCACAGACGCGACGTTTTCACCGCAAACAGAAGCGTTTGCACAGCTGCCACCGGTATTATGGTTGGGGCCGTGCGGTCACAGCAGCACCAAGGTAACCAAGGAGGATAGTTCCTGCCATCGTTTCCGCCGCCGTCCCCGTTCCTGTTTTTTCTTTTTTGTAATTGCGAGAGGTCGAGCGTCGGGCTGGAGTTGCGAATAAATCGGTTACCTATTCGCGGCGTCACCGAGAAAAACCACTTCTGTTTATAAATTTGAACGTACTTTTTTTGTTCTAATCATGAAGGTGATAATTGAAGCTTGCCAGGAAACTATTCAGGTAAGAAGAAACAAGAAGCACCATTTAAATAATGCAATGAAATACACGTGGTACAAAGAGCACAAATAAGGGCCCGTTGACACATACAGCGCCGCGCTAACTCAGCGCTATAGACACAGCGCTGACCTTGGGCTGTATCAGCGCTGTATCGGCGCTGCGCTGCATGAGACTCGGCCTTCTGCTGTTCACACACACACAATGTAGCGCTAACCCGTCGCTGAGTTCGTACCCACAGTCGCGCCGTCGCAGTGCCAAATTAGCGGTATCTCAGTAATAGGATGCATGTGTCAAATAGAATTAAAGATGGAAAATACTAGGGACTCTTAGCAAAGCGTCACTGTGTTCCGCGTACCGCACTACCGGAGCATTTGAGGCATGCCTTTATGCGCGCGCTCGGGTTATACCGTGAGCGTGGAGCGCAAGCTTAAAAGCATGCTTCAAAGGCGCCGGTAGTGCGCTACGCAGGAACACGGTAATCGTTTGCTAGGAGTCCCTTATAAATATACAATTTGCTCTCGCGCACAATTTATCTTCCAGATTGTATTCACTTTTATTTAGAAGCCCAGACATATGACAAATCGATCCAACCAATTTTACACATAAACCCTGAAGAAAATACCGTAGAAAAACATTGTTATCAAAAAAGCAAAAAAGATGATCGATAAAAAACAAACATTATAAAAGAAGTTTAAATCTACATTCAAAAGGGCATGCGGTGTGGCTTCCTTGAATTTAATAAAAGAGACGCCTTTGATTTTATGTACTGGGATTGTGCGTGTAGTCGGAAGCTGCACGCGTGATCAAGTTGCATTTATGATTGTATATTTTAAAATGAACTAGATAAGAAGGCCAGTATTTTATCCTGAGTGCTGGCACTAAGGTTGATTGAGTCATTGGCGAAGATGTCATTCAAGAAGACCCGCCACCGTGGGACGACCCTCGAAGACAATCCTGGTGAGTGGGTACGATCCGGGGCCCGGGTCATTTCCGCAGTGCCCCGCAAAGTCGTCAAACTCCGGGTCCCAGACGCCCAAGCAAGACGCGCCCTGGGTCACATTCGCCATAGCGTCAAGAAGTTGTTCCAGGCTCTGCGCGTCCTGGTACGTGAGCCACTCTGACTTGCGAGCTGCAAGGACGCCATACCTGTCGGGGTCGTCATGGTGATGAAAATTAGCTACGAACACATTTTAAGTAGAGGTGTGCGAGTAAATCGAATAGCACGGCATTGTCTCTGGGCTTTGCAGTGCAAGGGATGCCCACTATAGTCACTGACACGGCGAGAACGCACAACCAGAGCACGACGGAAGGCACGAAGCGCCTGCTGGAGGCTGGGCTTTCGAACGATGAACCCCTGTCGTTCTCATTGGGTCAATGACTATACCTGCCCAGAGCGGACATACGAGCTCTCCCTAACGCCGGGGTCACACTGCTCATGCATCATACAAAATACAGTCTGCAAACACGAGTCAAGACCTGTCCAAACAGGAATCGTGAGACGACATGTCTCTGACATAAGTCGTGCAGCGGTCCGCTTCTGGCAATCTTTTTATTTATTTATTAATCTTTTTTTGCTGGGGGTGAAGGTTTTTTTTTTCCCAATTTTCGCCCGTGTCCTTCACGGTGTGGCCCCGAGCATGCTCATCACGTGGGTCCAGACAGCCTCTCGCGACCTCTGCTGGCTGTCGGTCAATCGCTCAAGGCCTCCGCTGCTCTTCAGGTCCCGAAAACGGGAAAGGGAAGGGCTGTGGTCGGAATCTCGCCCAAATAGATCCGAGCTCCTTCGGCGGGTCGTGTCACGTGATAAAACAGATCGAGCGACGCTGGACGAGGGTATACGTTTTCGAACGCAAAGGTACGAAACCCTTACCCTGGAGCAAGGTCGAGTACATTTTGGAGCACGTCCAAGGATACGAGGGCCCGGCAGAACAGATGGACTGCATTGGCAGGTGGCGTGTGACGTCAAGTCTGACGAGCACCGAGGTAACCGAAAAGCGGAGGAAGCGAGGAGGAGAATTGTGAGTTTGGCTCGGAGGTGTTCAAACAGACATCGGAAAGCCGGGCTGCCGGACGCTTCAACTTTTACAATGTTTTCCGGAGTCGTGTCGCCTCACGATTCCTGCTTGGACAGGCCTTCACCGCAATATCCGTAGTTCGAATGCCACGTACCAAGTTTTTCTTGAACGTATTGCCGTGTGGCCTTCGAAGCACGGATCTCGCGGCGACTCGCGTTCGAATCTGTATGCAGACTGTCGTTTGTATGGTGTATTAGCAGTATGACCCCGGCTTTGACTGCTTTTCACGTTTGGGTTTGACCATGACCGAATCTGTTACGATATTTTGTGTCCACTTAACACACTATCACCCTGGCGCTACCTATCGGGTAGGTCTGGAACACTTCGAACTTGCGTATATATTTTTTTTAATTTTTTACTACTACGTTTTTTACCGTGGGCTTGAAATTGATCTGAGAATGTCATAACCTACTATTTATCGTAAACAGTACGTATATTTGATCTCGCAAATACTGCAAAACATTTGGTGATGTTGTACACGGGTTAAGAGTGTTCCAAGTGCACATGATAAATGGCGTCATTGTTCTAGTGTGTTAAAAGGTGTTAAGAGGCTCCCGATGCAATCACGAACAGTCAAGCGCAAATGTGTGAATCAGTCTTTATAACGTTGAAGCTGGCGACGACTGCGCTCTCATTCGAAGGAATATTCGAAGAAGGTCTAATGTCTTACCATAACATACAGCGCGACTGGGACCAAGACAGACAGAGGAGAAGACACAGGACAAGCGCTGAACTAGCAACTGATTTTATTGAAAATAACTTTTTTTCAATATAATCAGTTGCTAGATTAGCGCTTGTCCTGTGTCTTCTTTTCTCTCTGTCCTTGCCCAGTCGCGCTTTAAGTTATGATGACCTCTTACCAACTCGCTCAATTGTCCATTTGCCTAATGCCTAATGATCTGATTAAAGAAGTCACCTGAATGTGCCATCTTATCCACGCTGTGTTTGAGCCACGTTGTAGCAAAAGCAAAGTTTTGAGCACAAACATGATGCCTCAAATAACGCCTTCAGTGGAGAATCGCATGTAGATGATAGACAGCCTCGGTTTTTATAGATTTTAGTTTGCTCGTACTTTTGGTAAAACTTTAATCACCACAAAATTGCAACGCGCATCTCTAACAATTTGAAAAAAAAAAACAATCTTTTTAAATTTCTTAATGGCTGTCAAGTCGATGGCTAATCGAAGGAAGTTAACAAAAGGCAAGTAGGGGTAATATTCCTGCCACAGGTATATTTCATATGAAATTTCGCAAAGTGTCACTTCGGCGATCAGCACGCAAGCTCGCTATGACGATCATGTTCGTACTGCATGTCATACGCTGGTTTACAGATTCTTTATCTGCCATTTGTCTTGATGCCTTCGAAATAAACTGGTTACAGAATTATAAAGGATTGAGATCGGGACATGAATTTTTATATTTTATATTGTGAAATAATTATTAATTATTAAATGGATCAGAAATTTGTTTTCAGTTTACCATCCTACACTTTGCATTGGATTGGAGAGCGCACACTTTCTAAGCTATCTAACTTTATCTCTATTTAAGTCTTTAAATAAACAAACTCATAATGATTCCATGAACGTCAACACTGAGAGAGTGACCAGCTGAATAAAACCATGCGTCGAAATTGCATCACTAGAACATTCATTTTTGCGTTTGCGAAAGTTTGGCAATATTCATTGCACACACAGTCATGCGAATGATTAAAGGTTTCAATGCGCGCATTCATGATGCGTGTTTTATAATACTGTACCACATGTTTGTTTTGTTTTGTTTTTTGGGGATTGAATAATTCCCGATAAAACAAAATAATCAGATACGCGTTCAGGAATCCCTTCACTAGACGCTGTTTACTTAAAGGAGCGGAAGTAAAATAAATTTAAAGTAAATTAAGTTATGCAAATCGCGGGTTACACACGGACTTCTTCTTCAAAGGGTTTTTATAGGATGTTATCGGATTACCTTGTTTGCATAATCTTGACTTTGGTTTCCTTTTTGTTTTGTGAAACGTTGCAAGAACGAACTACTTTAAATACAGTTTAAACCAGAAAGTAGTCACAATTAACGCCATGCTGCAGGGCACGCACGTTCCTTACCTTGAACAGAAGGGACCTTTTTCAAATGTTCAGTAAGCAACCTTGGCGGTCGCCATTGTTTGAATCGGAAGCGCGCTATTTTATCCGACTTCTAGCCGAACACTAACGGAGGGCTTGTGTTTAATAAGTACTTAGATAATTGAATTGAATCAATCAATGGTCTACAGGCGTTGATGCGGACGTTTGAAAAGTGTACATTAAAAAAAAAATTACCACGCATAGCTGTGCGTCACAAAAGAAAATGTAACATTTGTATCGTCCAAGCGAGGATAAGTCGATCATATGCTTACTGGGACTACTGAGGCAGTAATGAGATCGCGAGTTCAAACTCTAATTTTTTTATGCATGTGCATACTACAGTTTCGCCATTTAATATCCTCTCTTGTTGCCCTTGTGCTTAATCTAGCAACCACTCACATTTGTCTACAAGAATGACAGTACCGTATGTATTTTATTGGGAGATTTTTGATATTCAATACCTATGTTATGATTAGAATTTTGTGTTTTCGATGTTTACTTTGAATATGCGGGTATTTGGGGGGTTCAAACTTTCTAACAGATTCGGAAATTTTCTTTGTTCGTTTTCGATGTTGGACGAGAAATCGGTGTTTATCGGGCCTTTTGTTAAAGGAAACAGGACACCGGCAGGACTTTACTGACCTCCAGAGTACATGTTCGTGCCCAGAATACTTGGAAAACGCTACGGTACCATTAAAAGAAGGAAACAAAACAAGATAAGGGGTTTCATTTCCAAAAAAAGAAGCAGCCGTGCGGACAGTTCAGTGTGGCTCTGTTTAAGTTAAACACAAAATAAAATAGTAGTTGCAGGTTTTTTTATTTTCCCGGGAAGCTGAGTTTTACTTAGCGAAGGATATCTGCGATTTCGGGGTTTTTCGGCTTTCCCTTATTTTGATAAAATCAACTAAGGATGTTAATTTTCAAGGTTTACCGGTGTTTACCGAAACCAGGAACCCTAGTTATAATTGAAGTCTAATTGTGAGGAATTACGAAGACGTACGAGAAGATGGAACACAATGTCGCTTCATGTAGAAGCACGAATAGTTTGTAGCTGTAGGAAACGTTATTAATAGAAAAGAAAAGGCTATTCCAGTTATGAACAAAAATACACTACACGGTTTGAAAAGGGCACTGCTTCGTGGCACGTTATGTCCGGAAAGGCCATAGCTTGCGATAAACACCGTACCTGAGTCGAATGCTGTCGTTCCAAACGGATGAATGGCACGTGGAGTCGTAGGAGGCCACCGCCAAACCCGACAGCTGCTGGTGATTGACGAGTACCGGAGCCGCCTTCCGGCCTGATGACAAGCCGGACTGGTCCAACGCCAGCGAATAGCCGGCTATAGAGACCGGGTAGCAGAGCGTCGGGTTCGTACTCCCGCCCGCCATCGTGACCTTGAATAAGAGCTTCCCGTACTTTATAAGGGTCTCCGGGGTATATGGAAAGAGGTTCTTGAAGTACGAGTTGGTTGACGTCGCGGCCAGGGGATCGACGACTACCGAATGTGGCTCTAGTATGTTGACCAGGTGGGACAGGTCCGAGTAGAAGTCGACGGAGGTAGAGTACACAGGCATAACCACACCGACCGAGAGATGCCGTACCCTCTTAAAGGTCCTGAGCATGTGCACAGCCAGACTGGGAAACTTCGAAGAGCCATCCTTCATGGGAGGCGTCCATCGCAGAAAGATGCCGTCGTAGCGGTGCTCAACGACCCAGCGCAAGCTTTTCAGCGTGAAGTTGACCGTGGAGCCCGAGTCCTGCGAGACGCGGTGCAGCCCAGAGTCGTCCTCGACGCCGATGAACACGCGAAGGAACGGATTCGCGGACTTGAGACCCGGGAACTTGCGGAACCCGTGCTGCACCACGTCCACCTCCAGGTCGCCGGCTCGGAGCTGGTTTGTTCTGTCAACGGTTGCGTGCCAGTAGATGGCGTGCGTGCAGAGGTGGTACGGGAAGGTGGACAAGTTGTATGTGATACCATGGCGGGTCAGGCCCGAGTTTTTGGCCCGGAAGAGACAGATGCTCTTGCGGGCGCCAAGGTACAACTCTTTGTCCAGAAGGCCATATCTGGGTTGAAAGGAAGGACATAATGGCGTCATTCAGGGGGCTATTGAATTTTTTTTATGCGGAGATGCTGAGAAAGCTAAGTGGACACTGTTTTGCAAAGCATTAGGTAGTGCAAATAAAACACAAGTTATGTTGAGAATGCCTAGCCTGTCTCCTCATTTTGTATAAATTAAATGTTTAATTTCTGTTTTTATCAGTCCGAGAGAATGCATCCACGATGCAGCTATCGATCGTCTTAGTGTAATAGTATTGTGTGTTTGTTTATACAGCCGGAAGTTAGTCAGCCTCAATGGGCGTCTGATGTTTCATTTGTAGATTCGAAATTTAGCCAGGTCGAAACGGGCAGGGGCGTGAATTGAGCCCAGGACTCCTGGGTTCTGCGGCGCAAGCTTTCGCTCCACGTGCTTCGTGCTGGTGTGCGCTAGCCTACTGGGCCACCAATTCCTCTTCGTCTAAGTAGATTATAAAAGTATTGACTCGTTATTGATTAATCATCATTCAAGAAAAGATCTGGGAAACTTGAGAAAGACAAGAAATCACGGGTTCTATATTTTGGTTTACCTCAAGTCCAGACGCAGTTGACTCTACCAGCTGATGGTGCCTAAGGTATGGAACCAGTCAGACTGCGTCAAAAGCGCACCATCATGGTGTTCTTCATGTTTCCGTACGTCTTGCATCATCGCTGAACAAAGCATAAACAAAAAAAAACCTAGTGGCTTGCGCTTTTGGTGCTGCGTCTGGACTTAAGCTGAAAGGAAGCATAGGCGTTAAGGGTTAACTCCAGTACATTTTCTTGATTTTAGGGTTACGACGGTTTTTAGTAAAGGAAGCGCCCCTGAATTACGAGGTGTCAGTTTTCTTTTTGATGCCTCGTGTAGTTTTGTAGATATTGTGTCTCAGAGTTTTGCTCCCGGGGTCTACAACGAAACCGAAATTACCGACTCGAGCATGATGGCAACCCCTGTGATCAAGTGCGTGGCCACCGTGTGATGCAAAGTTCGCACTGCGGTACGGCGAAACGTACGATTGGCCTAGTTGCAAGAGCAGTTCCGATCAGTCCGATCAGTCAAGTAAGGTGCTACGGCTGTTTTACTACTTTGTTTTGCAGATATTAAACATCTGTAGGAAATAGTAATACAAATACATAAAGTTGCCGGCCTAAAAGAGAGTTTTTCACGATGAACGCAGGCTCCGAAAGAGCTACTTCTGAGAAGAACTACAATCTTTGTGGTGTGCAATAAACATTGCAGAATTCGTGCGGAAGCTAATCCTAAGCTCGCACTGAGCAGGAACCGACTAAACTATGGCTTCCAGTGTATGCCACATTCAGCACCATGATTTGCTTGAGCGAGCAGGGAGTCATTAATCTTCATGCACGATTGCTGAAGAGCACTTACAAACTACGGCCTCTAAAACAGAACATAACAAGCAGAAATTATCCGATTGGACGGCTGAAAACGCAACAAAAGAACACGGCGAAAAAAGTGACAGTACGAACAAAAACATCTTTGAAAATGAAGGCTTTTTGTACTTTTGATTTAGGGCTAACTTCGTTGTATCCGGGGATCTAAACTAGGGCACTGTATCTCGCCACTTTTCCTTGATTTTCTCCGCTTTGCTTCGGCTTCCACCAGCACTACAGTCTTCGCTTTGTTGCTTCAACTGGTGGGATCGGTGGGCCTCTTCGCTTGGCTCACTGCTCGGCTTCGTCCTTGTCGCGGTCCCGCAAACCCATTGCCAGCGCCATGTTCCCGCCACACGCCACTTCCGGCGGCAGGCCCGCACACTCGAGTATGCCGGGTTTTGCCGTCTCCTCGACTCCTTGTGTGCGCCCGGTGCATCTCACGTCCACATATGAGTATTTTCCCCGATGTACACGAGTCCGCACCATCCAGCTTCGGGCGTCGAAGAGTAGTTCACTGCCCTTGCTGTTATCCAGGAAACCCACTCTTTTGACTGCCTGCTTCTCTCCAGCGTACATGGTCGTCGCTGACTTTCGTCCCGCCATCTCGGCTCACCGCTGCGTCTCCCTTTTGTTCACCCTGGCCCGTATGTCACCCCTTCTTCCTGTTCTTCGGCCG
The DNA here is from genome assembly GCA_013358835.2 of Ixodes persulcatus. Classification (NCBI taxonomy): domain Eukaryota; kingdom Metazoa; phylum Arthropoda; class Arachnida; order Ixodida; family Ixodidae; genus Ixodes; species Ixodes persulcatus. Next base: position 38,179 of record JABSTQ010006814.1, read on the forward strand.
GGTAGAGGAGTGGGTCCCTCACGCCATACCTCGGGGACAGCTGCGTGTTCGGCCCACCCGTGGGGTCGTGATATTCTTCAGGTGTACATATATGTACTCCTGATCTCTTCCAGCGCCCTTCCCTCATCCTGCTGAGGCGCCGCTCGAAACCCACCTTTGTTCGGGCCTCCGTGGCATCAAAACTGGCCCTCCCCATGTCCCCCCGCAATTCCATTCCCGTGTTCGTGAAAAATGGCACAGCAAGCCATTTTCGAATGCAAGCTCAGGCACCACGACAATGATGACGTCAGAGCACAAGGTTGCATGACAAATAGCCAACTCATTCAGTGCCCGCTTAGAAGCTGGTGGTAGCATCTTTAGTATCGGTTTTAAAGCGGATAGCGGTTTGCCATTAGTGTTATATTTTGGCATTGCTCGTACTTAAGTCTCCATAGATTGTTATCAGTCGTTTACTTTGGTTCAACTTTTGATCGAAGTTAACCTTTAAGAGTTGTGCTGCATATAGTCACTGACATCTTAAAGAGCGCAGGGCGGGGCTATTACGCTTGAGAAAACACGATTGTGCTTTAAGGCAAGGACATAGGAAGAACAGACACCACAGAGCGCTAACGTTCAACTGATTTAATTCAAGAGCCTCAGTTTACTTGCGGTCCGTGAGGGGCCACGGAATGGTTGAGATATGGTGCGGTGATGCAGTGTGTTTCTACGCCGAGGCTCTCGAATTAAATCAGTTGAAAGTTAGCGCTCCGTGGTTTTTGTTCTTTCTATGTCCTTGAGTTAAATCGCAACAATGTTTTCTCACGTACAATATCAACTCGCCCAACAATCAGCACTTGTCTATTACGCTTCTTGCTTCCTCATTGGTTCTTCGGTGTTCTTATCGGCTAGTGCCGAGATCTGATTGGCTGTGGAGCGATAATGAGATGCACAGGTCGTCTTTTTAGCTGTCAGTAAAGAGTTTTAGGGAACCCTTTTTGCACATCCGATACGGTACGATAAGCGCTCCAGTACGAACTGCGCATGTAATGCCGCAGAAGAATCCCTTGTGCAGTTCGTATTCCGGACGGCCCATCGCACCGAATCGGGCGTGACAAGAACGATTCCCTAAAGACTCTCCGGTGACCGTGGACCAGTACGGTGTCGGATCTACAGCGTACCCAGGTGTTCCGGGAAAGTCGGGCAGACGCTCCGCCAGGTCGACATTCAAGGGTTGAGACTCTGGGACGGCCGCCGGCTTATCGGTTCCGCCCTGGCATAGCGGGCACGCCACGGGTCGGTCCTTTGCCCGGGCTTGGAAGGGACCCCAACTCAGGACGTGGGTCTTGAGAGATATCTTCTTGACAAGGAACACCTGTTATGTAATGTTTAAAAAGAATATATATATATATATATATATACCTATATTTTTTGTGTTTCTCATAGCTTGGCAAGTGAGGGAACAAAATATGAATTCCTCTACAGCGGCCTAACAAAAGTAGTGGCAGATTGAGCAGTCTGAACGTTTCGCCAGTATCCAAATATTACAGGGGAATTCCAGTTTTACAATTATTAATATATATTTTTTTTTCTTTCTCGATAAAATATAGCCGGCATCATGGTTCGGTTCATAGTTGCTTCCCCAATATAAACGTCACCTGTGCGTTTACTGTTTTTGCTCAAGTAGGTTTTATATTGCTGAGTGTGCGTGCTGAAGCATATTTGATGTTCTTGCTTGTGTACATATTACGTCCTGTTATTTTGATGTGTGATACATTCGAAATAAGTACAATTTATGGATAAGAATCAAAACACATTTGAAGGAAAATATTAGACTCCAGTAGTTTCTGCCTCCGACTTTCTGCATTAGATTTTCAATGTAAAGTTTGGTGCTACAAGTTAGCGAGCGCTACGAGGCACAATTCTACAATATTTGTACACATGTTAACTTAAAGTAACGTTCGAAATTGGTGTTTATAACATTTTGATTACAGTAATATTTAGCGAAATGACTGAACTATAAAATTCTCAAGCTCTAGGAATTTGCATACAAAATCTTTACATCAGCGATTGACGATCACCAACAAACTTTTGTAACGCTCGCTCAGTTGTACAAAAATGAGCCTATTGCCGCAAACGACTGTGGTAAAAGGTACATTCGTCTAAAATATGCGGTCAGCATTAATAATTGATTCACGCCAGTAAACCTCACCGATAGGAATGGTGTTAACAAATTTATGTCGCACAAAGGTCCCTATAAACTGATCCCTCCTCCGTACTTCAGTACCTTTCAGTAGCATAAAATGCAGACCTCGGATTTTTTCTTGTGACCCTTCGGTGTTAACGTTGTGCCAGTCGAACTCTAACGTCACGCCTCCGTGAACAATCTAGAAAGTATTTTACACAGACACACGCAAAACCTACAGAGCAAGCGTGCAGGGCAAATTGGACGACCGTATTCAGTCATGAGCCGTTAATAGGGACCACATTAATATGGATATCCCGATATATACAGAACAATTTCGAGAAAAAACTAGGCGAAAACATGCATTTGTTTTCGTCATTAAAAACAACTCTTATTATGAGCGATGTTTGGGGAGGAGACAGAGGTGTTCATATTTACCCTTTGACAGTCGTCGCCGTATATGCACGGCGTCGATTATACACTTGAAAGCGCTTACCTAAACACAAAACCGTATGCACCGTGGGAGGTGTTGCTATTGGTTATGGCCTTGGCGAGCTATGAATATTATAATAACAAGGTGTTTCGCTTTGCTAGGGCTATTCTGTAGTTTTGAAATTAGCCTCTCTGCGAACGTAACACGCGCGAGATGATCGCTTCGCATGCCGGCTGCTCTGGCAGTATAGTGGTAATTCGAGCGTCAGCTCTTCCAATTTAGGCTTTTAACGCTTCTCAATTTTTTCTAGAGGATGAGATCTTATCATTCAATGCAAAATATCTGTAAAGTACCTTGAATTCAAAAAATGACCGCATCTCCACGTGGTGAATGATGTTGATTGGGGCGAAGCTCTGGTAGGGCTGGTGATACTGATTTTATTGTTCATAGGTAGTGCTGATGGTGATGATTTTTTTTTTATTGCTCATATGTAGTGCTGGTTTCCGGGTTGCGTTTTGACTTCATTATTACTGCGTTTTGGTTAGTGAAATGCAGAGCCATGCATGCAAAGTTTAACGTGATTATATACGCATTCGACCGCAGCGCCCTCTCCTGTATCGACGTTGAGCGGCTATATGCAACGTTTCATCCATGACATCCCCAGCTCTTAATTTACTACCACATCTCAGAGCCCCCTACTCGTCCCGCAGTTGTGGCCGAGTGCTTAAGGCGATGGACTAGAAATCCATTGGGGTCTCCCCGCACAAGCTCAAATCCTGTCGACTGCGCAAACTTTTTTCTTTTTTTTTGTGAGCACTGACGCCGGACGGACGGACGGACAAGGCTAGGCCCTAAGGAGCTTCGCCCCTAAAAAATTTGAAACTACCGGAATGTCGCCGAAGCGGAGTTGCCAAAATAAAACTCACTGGAAGAGAGGTGACAACTTTTTGCCTTCACTATTTTTATTTTATGCTTCCAAACACGAACAGCTTGCAAGCACTGTACTGCATAGTCGTTTCCACTAGGCCATTAAGACAAAACACACGTACTTTGATCCTTTGTTTACACTATTTTTGGTAAACAAATATTGACCACAAGGAAGCATCTTTTGAGAAGAAGCTCGACCGTCAAAGGGTAAACGAGACATCACTCTATGACGCTCCATTGACGTCCGGCCAATTTTTTTGTTATTTCGAGGTAGCGTGGACAAGAATTTTGGCAGTCTGTGTCAGCTCCGCGAATGTGACCACAACGTATGTCCCAGTACTCGGCTAATCACAGCGAGCAATAAATGCCAATCAACACCTCCGCTAATATTCACGCGTTCCCCGTTCCGAACGCGAGAAAGGAGCTGAGGAGACCAAAGTAGTAAAGTAGTAGGCTGGGCAAGTTGGTTGACACTAGACATAATAATAAAAACAGCTCACAAGGACAAAGATACGGAAGAGTAGCACATAAAACAGGAGTTTTCTTTTTCTTCTTTTTTTCTTTTTAGAGCGCAGCTCTTAGGCGCCCTTTTCCGGCTTGAGCGGCGTCGGCGTCGCCGTCGGCGTAACCGCGCGGTGCATTATGGGAAATGTCCCATAATGCAACGCGCGGGGCTCGTGACGCCACGAGTGACGTCATGAGGGTCACGTGACCTCTCGAGAGTCACCTGACGTCATGAGGGCCACGTGACGTCACGCGACCTCACATCACGCGTTGCATTATGGGCAACGCGCGGGGAGGGGGGGAGGAGGAGGAGGGGAGGAGGAGGGAAAGGGGAGGAGGAGGAAGGAGGAGGTGGGATAGAGTTTCCGGTAGAGGAGGAGGAGGAAAAAAGGAGGGAGGAAGGGTGGAGGAGAAGAGAAGAGGGTAGGAGGAGGGATGAGGAGGAGGAGAGGAGGGAGGAGGACAGGAGCAGGAGGGAGGAGCACAGGAGGAGGAGAGTGTACGGATGAGGAGGAAGGGCTCACCCTCCCCTCAGTACCCTCCCCTCCTCCTCCTCCTCAAGAGCTGCGCTCTAAATCGGCGTTACAGGAAGTTGTAAACGTCTTTCATTTTTGTTTTACTATTTTTAAGGCTGTTTCACACAGTTGAGTTCAGTTGCAAATAAGTTCCTTGGATAATCTCCCGATCTCTAACGAAAAAAGAAACACAACTGCGCCATTTATTGGGTAGCCGTAAAACACTGGCCATTTCTGCACATTTACTATTTGTTTCGCATATTGTTTGCATCATGAGGTTGAGAATCTCCTGGCAATGTTATGAACGACCATTTCTCATTGATAGCGTACACATTTGACTTCGCAAATAGTACTGCAAACGTTCACCCAAGTGAAAAGCATTTCCAGGTCCACCTTATTGATGTTGACAGCGTGACGGTGTGTTCACTCTCGTCGTAAAAAAGGACACAAGAGCGCGAGGCTGCAGAGCGCAACCTAACTAAAGCGTGTGAACCAGCTTTACGTGTTATTTTTCTATTTCCTCGTCCTTACGCAGTCTTTATCATTAAGACCAAAGCAGTCACGGCTGCCGCAGCCGCAGCGACAACAGACGTCAAAGCAAGAGCAAAGCAGTCAGCGCGTGCAAGGCCATAGGATCGAGACAGAAAAAAAAAGAGAAAACAGGAATCAGCTTTTAGGCCATGAAACAAAATCGTCAGCGTCATGATTTCTCACTATGGACCACGGTGGGAGATATATATGTAGGTGTGGGCAGCGCGAGCGTCGCAGCTGACAAATAAAGTCCTCCCCTCGCCTTGGCTGCAGGCGGCGCCACCAGATGATTACTCAATATGCGATTAATGACAGCCTGCAGAGGGCCCAGTTTTTCATGCTGCACTATGGGAGACATGATTGTTTATTTTTTAAAGCCGTTTTTTAGGTACGCCATGTCATGTAGAACTTGTTCCTTGTGCGACGCGCAGTTTGTTTATACTCCGCTTCGTCATTGACCTTTTGCGCCTCAACGGCGGCAGTGCCAGTCTCATGAAAGCGCCGAAGTGAAGAAGTCTCTGGTGCGATTTTCAAGACAGCGTCTGTCAAAGCCGATAAAACAATCCGCCTTTTTCATGCCCCGTCACAATGGTCCTAGCAATCTCCTGAGCTGTACCGCGAAACCCTGACACACTAGGGTCGCTCTTCTGCTCGACTGTCAAAGACACTCTGTCTACTCGTAGCAGAGGACCAAAGTTACGCGACGCCGGAGCTACGAGAGATCTTTCACTGATCCCCTCTTCCTCCGCCTTTTCCGCCGGCGCGTTGGGACGGCGTACGCTTCCTAGTGCTACGAGATCAGGCTGTTCTACAACCTGGTCCCTCTCATCCCGGTTTTCTGCTTCCAACTCGGGGAGTGCTTGCTCCCCGTCAGCTGCCTCTGGCTCTGGATCACTCGTCAACAAAGGGGCGACCTGACGCGATTTGGACCTCGTACATGACTGAACTAGCCCTTCTCCCAGTTGTTGACCCCTTTTTCGCAGCAGGAAATCTGACCGGTTAGAAAACAAATAAGGATACTCCAACGGGACTGTTTGCGAGACAGCCGCCTCGGTTACTAGCTCTCCGAACGGGCCAGTTATCTTTACTTTCGCCATAGGCAGACAGACACTGTGCTTTTCGGGCAGCTGCTTGATCCAAACTACCTTTCCAGTAAAATCGGATGGCGTTACATACGACAGATGAACAACGTCCATCGTCGCTGCACTGTCCCGAAGCACCCTGCACGGCTTTCCGTTTACGTGGAGCTCGTGAAGATAGGGACGAAGAAGCTTCAGGTCCCCGTCACTACCGTTCACGTACGAGAACACAACCCGCGGTTTCTTACATCTGGCCGCTGTGTGTCCCGGCTCCTGACAGTTGTAGCACAGGAACGGCTTCCTTGCCTCGAACTGCCCGGTTGGGCTTTTCCGCGCCTCGTCTCCGTTCGAGTGTTCTGCGTTCTTTTCTGGGACCTTTTGTCCTGCTTCGGGCTTCTCGGGCCCGTTTTCTCGCGAGTCGTTTCCCTGTCGGAAGGTCTTGCGCTGATCACTCCGGCCGGGTTCGCTTTCCTCTCCGCTCAGCTTTCTACGCGTTGCGTACTCTTCGGCTAGCTCAGCGGCCCTTTCGACAGAGTCGACTCCCACCCTATCCTGCACCCAGAGGTTGACTGACTGCGGAATGCTACGAAAGAACTGTTCGAGGCACACACACTCGACTACCTTGTCTCGGCATTCGTACACTTCCTCGCTCTTCAACCATTCTCTCAGGTTGGTTTTAAGTCCGTACGCGAATTCCGAGTAGCCCTCGCTGCTCTTTTTGGATGCGTTTCTAAACCTTTGACGGAACGCCTCGGCAGAAAGGCGGTACCGCTTCAAAAGGCTGGACTTCACCTTGTCGTAGTCGTCCGCGTCTCCAGCACTAAGGCGCGCGACAACCTCTGCAGCCTCACAGGGCAACAAAGTCAAAAGCCGTTGCGGCCACGTTTCTGGGGCGAAGCTCAACTTCTCACATGTCACAGGCCCAGGTCTTCCCCAACTTTAAACGGCTGCAGGAGCTTCTTCATTTGATACGACTCGGTCTCACTTGCTCGTACCGGAGCCCCAACTCTACTGTTCTGCGAGTTTAATCGCTGTTGTTAAATTTCGAGCTCTAGCCTTTTCAGCGCTCGCTCCTGTTCTCGTTCCTCTTTCGCTGCAGTCTCTGCTCGTTCCTCTCTAGCTGCAGCTTGCTCTCGTTCCTCTTTCGCTGCAGCCTGTTCCTCTTTCGCTGGAGCCTGTTCTCGTTCCTCTCTAGCTGCAGCCTGTTCCTCTTTCGCTGCAGCCTGTTCTCGTTCCTCTCTTGCTGCAGCTTCACTCTTAGCGTTCTGAACCAGTTCCCACGCAATTTTAATTTCCTCTGCTTCCGCGCTCTCTGAAATCGCTTTACTGATCTCAGATTTCTTCATCTTTTGCTCCACCTCCACACCCAATTCTTCACATAAACAGAGTAAATCTGTTCTCAGTAACCTCATCAGATCCATGATCGCTGCTCTTTAGCTTTGGCTTTGCTATAAAACTTGTCGCGAGGTTGTACACAAACCTAGCGCACGAGTCAAACACTAAGGATTCCCAGCAGTTCAAAATTAATTACCCATAATCTGAAGCCTGGCGAATCTCAAAGCAAAGTCCAAACGCTCACCCACAGATGTAGCACGATGTCGCATGGTCCAATCCCAACCGCTGCCAACCAGTTGTTCGAGGCGGGGTTTAAGCCGCACGTCCGGAGGCTTCCTGGTTCGTGACGACGACCATTCCCCGAAGTGAAGAACCCAGGGGTCCAGCGGAGGTGGGAGAATTGGTAACGTAACGAACGGTTTAATTACATGGTAGCGATACAGTCGTCAAATCCAAGAGAACAACTGAGCAGCCTCACGCCCCGCCTTATATAGGGGTCCGTTTTCTCCCTCACTCTCCGCCAGGGCAGCAGGTGCGACCGCCAAGTGCGTTGCAGCAAAGCCCGCCGCGTCGTAGCCAGAAGTGCGTCGTAGCCATGGTTCTCCGCAGTTAGGCCAGGCCTCTCTCCCCTTCCGGAGCGCGCGAACCCACACGCACACACACACACGTCCCGTTGACGTCACGGACGCGTTGAGACTCGTTTTGGGCAGGCATCGACAGGTGGGCGACAGTCCAGAACACGTCGGGACTCGTTTCGGGACTCGTTTCCGCAGCGTTGAAACTCGGAAAAGGTTGCCGAAGGTTCCATTCTTAACAACATACACACAAACCAATTTTCTTATTTAAATCGTAAATGACAAATAAAAATCGGTAACAGCACGGATGCAACTTATACAAATATTGCTGGGATATGGGCTAGTTGGTTAGACATTGTGATGGTTTGCTGCGCTGCGTAGATAGATGCAAGAAAAACACACTTGATAAAGATTCAAACTAGAGCAGAGAATAGACGAAAAACGACATACAGGAATGGCGCAGCGCAGACTAAAAACTGTGTAATTTCTTTCTCATCTTTATCCCCCCCCACACCGCCACACGGCCACAATATGTTTTTAAAAATAGGGTGCACGTGGAGCGAAAGCACGCGCTGCAGAAACCAGGATCCTGGGTTCAATCCCCACCCCTGCCCGTGTCAATCTGGATGAGCATCGTACCGGTGTCGTGTATCAGTACTGCGTGGTGCGCGTTAAAGACCCCAGGCTAGCAGTCGTACTGCACTGGTGAAATTGCTTATCTACAGGTAACAATGTCGCCATGTTCTGGCATGTTCTCCCGCTGTATAAACAACTAACGACCAATTTGTTTGTCAAAATACGGTGTGGAGGGAGGAAGATGAGAAAGAAATTACACAGTTGTTAGTCCACGCTATTCATGTACCTTGCTTTTCTTCTATCCTCTGTTTTAGTTTAAATTTTATCAAGTGCGTTTTTCTTGGATCTACGCAGCGCAGCAAACCATCAGAATATTTCTAAAAGCCTGTAGGTGATGATAAATTGCGTTAATGGTTGCAGATTGTCGTAAAAACACATTTGTTTCTAGGATTCAGTTTGTAGAATTTGTTTGTAGGATTCACGACGGGGACGACAGTCCATTCACGGCTCCATCGCCTCAAGCCCGGATCGCCACGCAGTTCATCGCACAGCCGCTTTACCACGTCTTTCGAGAGGCGATAGTGTTGTTAAAAATCAACGTCGTCCATGTCAAACGCATTGGCGTGGCTTAAATACCTACGACGACAGCAAAACACGAACAAAAACGCTGCCATTTTGGACGCTTCTCCCTCATCTTGCGCCCAACTCGCCCAAACTCGCCTAGATCGAAGCCGGCAAGATTTTCCTATCCGCGTCGACTTTTGCCACGTCACAATGACGTCACAGTATCTCGCCGCGAGTTCCGAATATGCCACTCTCCGACCGCCTCAAACCCTCCGTTGTGACGTCACGAACTAGGGAGTGACGGCGCGTGTCGTCATGCACGGCGCCGACCAATCGTGGCGGGCGGCGAGTTCGGCGGGGAACTCGCCTTGATCTCTCCGTGCCGAACTTAGCCACCCAGAACAAACGCTCCGAGCGGAGAGAGCGCTTGCCCGGTTGTCTACTTTACTGAAAAACCGAGTGTAACTTTTCGCTGTCTGAATTATGGAACTTAAAATCTGTCTGGATTCTATCTGGGTTTGAGCTTTTCGAAAAATTTTCTTTTGTCTGCAAACTGGATTTCAGGTTTCCAGAAACAATTCCAGTTAGATTTCCAGTTCCATGATCCAAATAATGAGAAGTCATACTGTTTTTTTCGGTAGGGTAAGGAACAATGCTTTTGGGGGTTTGGTGTTTTCACTTTTTTCCTCAGTTGCGCCATCTGGGCGGCGGAGACGCTGTCGGCTGAGGCTACTCGGGCGCGCGCCAATCGGACATGATCCGGTCGATCGCGTCTCTCTCCAGAAAAAAGGGTGTAAAATGGTGTATCGTTGCACCCTTTGTCCCATATAATACACCCCAAAACTTCATTTCGACGTACAGAGCCCTATAGTCGAACAGACGGCCCCCAATTTTACGAGGGGCTAGATAATGGTGCGATATGACTCTTTAAATAGCTAAAGTGCGTATCAAAGACCACATAAAGAAAACACCGAGTTTTTACAGTAGGGCCACGAAAACCCCGATTATGTTTTTTGTAGTCAGTAAAACGTACATTAGCTATATTAATAAGGTGTACCACATGGCTATCAAGCCCCTCGTAAAATTTCGGGCCGTCTGTTCGACTGTAGGGCGCTGTACGTCGAATTGACGTTTGGGGGTGTATTATATGGGACAAAGGGTGTAACGATACACCCTTTTACACCCTTTTTTCTTGAGAGATGTTCGCCGCGCTGTGTCCTCACCTAGATCATACATTGTGCTACTGATCTAAGGAGCCTACCATCACAACTGAAACGCGTCGGGGTTTTTCTAGGTAAGGCAAATGTGCCGTATTCTTTAGTGCCAGTTAATGAGCTACGCTTCAGGGTAATGACCCTTCAGTCATTTGGATTTGGATTTGGATTGTACGGCTATTTTTTTTGTATTGGGCATTCTGTGTGAATTCCTGATCTAAGCAGTAGCCTCCCCCGCGACTTCCGTTTACATTTGGAGCTCTGTTTTCCTTCCAGTTGGTTCATGAACCGCTATTTGACCGGCTGGGTGCCCTGACCCTTTCCCCGCCAGCCCGTCTCCAGCTACCAGACCTTGCTGTTTAAAATTGTTTGTTTCCATTTTATCTGAATCTTCACCTGAAATAGTACAAAGCGATATTTCGTCCACCGGAATTGCTAAAACAGTCCGGGACAGAGCAAAACGTACCGCCTGAGCTTCCGACCACCGCATCTCAGGCTCAAAAGGTCCACTTTTTAAAATAATAATCGCCAATTGCTCCTGCTTTGGCACCAAGACGGCGGCGCCCTTGAAAATTGGGCCACGCGGAGTGCCAATTTTTGAGCGTAGCAGTTTTGGTAGCTCTAGTATTTTCCACGCGGGAGACGCCTCCCGTCTCTGTGCGTTCTTACCTGAAACATGGCCGCCATGGTGATCAAGATGGTTAGGATGAGGCCCACAGAGATGACATGAATCAGCGTGCCGTCGCGTGCCGATCGAAGAAGTACCCGGCTGGCACCACTGCGCCCGAAGGACACGTCGGTGCACTGCTCCACGTTCATCCGATGGGTGGCCTGGCCACGAAGGGAACGGCTGCAACTGCCGAGGCTATCTTCTTTGGAACTAAAATGGCTGTTCGCACGCGCTTTCACCAACGAGACAACACGCGGTTCTTCTCTGTTGCTTACGCGCGAGCAGGTACGGGCGTATATGAAGCCCCTTCAAGTTTTAATGTACCACAAGGTGCGTCGGCGCAAGAGGCACGTGCAACGTGCAGCCCTTGGGAAGATCATGGCGGCACAGCGCAGCACTGAAAAGGTGGCCCTTATTAGCGGCGAGATGTTTAGGTGGCGCCCTCCTGTGGTTCCCCCTTGTGACGTCATTACCTTGCAAACAACAAGTTCGATGGTGTTTGTTATTAGCATGGTGGAAGCTCGAAATCATTGCACTCTCAAAGGAACACTGCCAACACCGTCAAAATTAAAGTTCTTTCATTCCTCTTATTTCCGTCGATGATAAATCCCCTTTCCGACGTCATAGTCAGCGTTCGGCCAATCGTGGAAGGCCGACCACAGCGACGCTTTCGGTCGCGCACGGGGCTACATTGGCGACGTGAGCGAACGAAAGCTTCGCTGTGGTCGGCCCACCACAATTGGCCGAATGCTGACTATGACATCAGCAAAGGGTGTCTCATCGACGGAAATAAGAGGAATGTAAGAACTTCAATTTTGACGGTGTTGGCAGTGTTTCTTTGAGAGCCCTATGATTTTAGGCTTTCACCATGCCCATTACAAACACCATCTAACTTGTTGTTCACAAGGTAATGACGTCAAGAAAGGTAAACGAATGAGGGCGCCACCGAAGCATCTCGCCGCTAATAGCACTAAGCCAGATTTCAGACGCCATGTTCTTCCCAGAAGCGGCGCGCGGCACGTGTCTTGAGCGTTTTCACAACAGTGAATGGTGCCACCTTTCCCAGGATAGTGGGGCTTTAGGCGTGTAGCGTTCATAACGCTGCTAGAGGCAACGCCTCAGGGGGCAATGGAGAAGGACCATTTTCGAGGGACGCTCTTTTTGCGCAAACCTTTGTGCAGGCTTTTTGTCTACCATAAGAGGCACAATAGAACCACTTTCCACCGCAGGTAATGTGTATGCAAAGTTCTACTGGTTCCTCCGCTTCTGTCTATTGGGCGGGCTGATAGCGGCGAGCGCCAACGAGAGGATAGGTCCAAAAAAAGGCGTCACGCGCCTTTCGCCTCCCGCCCTTTTCTAGGACACCTGATGCAACGAAAAGGTGCGAGGCGTTCAACGAAGCTTGTTAATTGACTTGTATCTATAGTCGGTTGCAAGCTAAGAAAAAACCGGAAATGCCTCTCAGAGGAAAATGTAATCCTACGCCGAGAAACGCCAGCCAATCGTTTTCATGACGTCACGATTCCGTGGACTAATCGCGATCCTTTTGAAAAAAAAAAAAGCTCAACATGGCTGCTGGCCTTAGCAACGCGACGCTAGTTTCTCGTGACAATTATTCTGCTTTTTTGCATCGTGTTTTACGTGCCCGAGGTTACGCCACGAAATCTTAATGGTATCGGCTTGCGTTTGCAGCAGTTTTTGCGCAACAACGTGAGAATCCAGCGACGCTATCGCCAACGAAAATTTCGAAGCGGGCGCGAGGCTTAGCACTGCTGAGAGGTATCTTGGACAGTATCTTGGACAGAAAATGAATTGGGAAGACGGTACATTGGACGTGACTTTCTTTCTTTACTAAACAGCTATTTCGTTGAAAAAAAGGTATTCTAACTTATTTAAGCGTCCTGAATGAATTAAATAAATATTGTAGCAGTTTAAGACACGTTTACTGGAGGAAGAAAAAGCAACGTTGCTAGCGAACTACTTTCTCGACGGCGGAGGCACTTCAGATGGGCGCAATGCGCTTGTGGGTGGAGCTTATTCGCAACTTTCACGGCCTATAGGGGGCGCATAGGCGCCTATCAAGATGGCTGTCATCTGGATGATCGTTGTAGAACAGCGGTACGAGACTGGGTCTGCGACGCGTAAGTAATTCTAGTTTTGCTATGTACGAGCAGTATTAGAGCCTTACGTTATTTTTTCACGCCGGGAAGGTGTAGGCAAGGCCATTTATTATGAGGCCGATCATCCAGGAGCTAGGGAGCGCGATTCTCACAACGCGGTACCACCATCGCTGAAAGTTGCGAATAGTAACCTTGCCTTGTGCAGCGGCCCATTTTAAGCTACTTGCAAATACAAACATATCAAAGGGCTTTGTCTCAGCCCTGCCCATCTGAATCGAAGCGACGGAACCGGTGTATGCGCATTTCCTGCGGAGTAAAGAGATTCTATTTAGGTGTTTATGGGGAAAATAAAGCTTGTGCAAACGTTTGAGCAAAAAGAGAATCGTTCGAAACGCTTCTTCAACGTGTGAGAGATGAGCCTCTCCCACGGAAAAAAGATTAAAAATTCATATTAAATTTCAAAAATTGTTTTATTTAGAAAAATGCATAGAAGGATGGGGCCCTAAACCTTAGCCTCCTGGTAAAACGATGCTTTTACCAAATACTTTACCAAGGGGAATACATTCCAAACTGCCTATTTGCATTACACAGAACGCCTACAGCGCCGAATCCAGCCCTGACGGAGGGGAGGTCCGCGTCCGTCGACGCGAATGCGCATCAGGATGTTTGCGACGGCCGCGGCGGTTTTGTCTCCGAATTTCTAAAGCCCCTCTATCCTGGGAAACGTGGCGCCATTCATGGGTGTGGAAACGCTCGAGACACGTACCGCGCGCCAATTCTGGGGAGAACATGGCGTCTGAAGTCTAGCTCAGTGCTGCGCTGTGCCGCCACAATCTTCCCACGTGGCACGTACCTCGTGCATCGACACACATTTCGCTACTTTTCAAAGTTCTCCGCACCACGACGAGTTTTTTTTTTTTTTGGCAAAAAGGCCATTATCATCATCAGTCGAAGACACTTGACGACTACGCGCTAGGTAACGCCGGCGGTCGGTGCGCCAGTGCAAGCCAGTGTCTCGAGGTGTCAAACAACGTCAAATGTGTTGCGTGGTGTTTTCGTTTGATACTTTTTTGAAACGATGCACACGATATACCCCGAGTTTCAGCAAGCATTAGTTTAGTTCCGGTTTCTGAATTTTGCTTTGAATGAATGAAAGGAGAACTCTAACCAAAAAAATTGATACGGAGCCCGACGTTTAAAGGCCAGTTCGGCCCCTTGATCACGGGTGACAAAAACAGTCACCCGTGATCAGGGGCCGAACTGGCCTTGAAACGTCGGGCTCCGTATCAATTTTTCATTAGAGTTTTCCTTTCATTCATTGCCATTCCTAACCAGGTGGATGTCCACCGAAAGGTTTACATTTTATTTTGCTTTTAGAAACAAAAAAAAAAAAAAAAAACTCGCCAATTACGTGTAAATTTGTCCGCTTTGCGTTCAAAAGACAGTCTGTTTTTTTCGGTATTGCGTATGTTAATTCAGTGATGTGTGCCACTAGTATGGTGTAGTTTTGGAATTCGTATCCTATGAGCGAAAGCAATTGTTATTTATTTTACAGCGCTACCGGCTGTTGGTCAGCAAAGCATTTTCCCTTTAGTCTTTATTTATTTGGCTCTGGAGAGCCGCGGCACCGCAGGAAGGCAGCAGCCCGTACCATATTTATTTATTTATTGAGGTTACCTGCATCGCCTTGGAGGCACTATTGCAGGGAGAGGTTTACAAAGAACATTTCAGCTGAAAATACAGATGGAAACACATTTTCGTTAAGCATGTTCCATTCTAATGCAGTTCGGACAAAATATGATTTACAACAAGAGCTAATGGTTGCAACTTTGTATTGGTGGTCCACTCTTTCCGACACGTAGAAAGGACATCGAATGTAATTTTCTTTGGTGATGCAAGTTTTATCATTATAAAGAAAGTAGAAAAATTTGAGTCTTAGATTTTTTCGTCTGTACGACAACGGTTGCCAGTGTAACTGTTGCTTTATGGCCGTGACGCTCGCTTTCAACCTATAAATATTTGAGACAAATCTAGCGCAGCGATTTTGCACTTGTTCCAATTTATCCGATAGATTTTTAGTCTGGGGGTCCCAAACTATGCACGCATATTCTAGAACTGAACGTACAAAAGAGAAATATAAAGTTTCCTTCAATTCCTTTGGGCAATGACAAAAATTGCGACGTAGAAATCCTAACATGCTGTTCGCCTTATTGGTAATGAAATTAATATGACTATTCCATAGTAAGTCGCTTGAGAAAATAACACCAAGATTACAAATATTTTCTGTTCTTTCGAGTTGTTGAGCGTTAATTGTATAGCCCATATTTTCTCTGACTTGCTTTTTCCTCGAAAATCTAACCATTTTGCATTTTTTTGCATTAAGCTCCATTCGCCAATCGCTACACCAGTTTGACACTCGGTCCAAGTCTAACTGAAGTTTGAGATAATCTTCGTCTTCCTCAGTTACTCTATATATGACGCAATCGTCAGCAAAAAGTTTAAAGCGCGAAGAAATGTTTGAACAGATGTCATTAATATATGTCAGAAAGAGCAGAGGTCCCAACACCGAACCTTGGGGAACACCAGATGTTACAGTAACGCTATTGGATGAACAGCCCTTCAATAGTACACACTGTTTTCTATCATCCAAGTAGTTACCAATCCAGGCTAAAACATCAGAATGGATATTCAAACACTCTAACTTTCTTAATAACAGAGAATGATCTACTTTGTCAAATGCCTTAGACATATCCAGAAAAACACAATCAACCTCTTTTCCGGACTCAATTGCAAGTGCGATGTCATGATGAAATTCAGCCAACAACGTTACACATGATGCACCGGACCGGAAACCATACTGTTCTTTTGTAAAGTGATTATGATCTTCTAAATGCGTGATTAGGCTGCTATAAACGACATGCTCAAGAATTTTACATATGATCGACGTCAACGATATAGGCCGATAATTACTAACAACATTTCTGTTACCGCTTTTGTGGATCGGCACAACATTTGCGTTTTTCCAATCACCGGGAAGCTTGCGCTCAGTTAAGCTTTTTGTAAAAATAATCTGCAGATAGCACGACAAGATAGATGCGCAGTTTTTAAGCACGACAGCAGGAATGCCGTCAGGTCCGGTTGATTTCGACGTATCGAGACTAAGCAGCAGCTTTTCAATCCCTTTGTATTGAATGATAAGCGGCGACATTGGATGATAACCTAAATTTACAAAACGTGACGTGTCCCCAGGTGGTATCTTGGCGTTAAACACAGATTTGAAATACTCATTTAAACAGTTCGCTTTTGCTGTGTCATCAGTGACATCAGTTCCTTCGAAAAGAAGTGCCGGAATGGTAGTGTCTGTTTTCTTGTTACTCTTCACAAACCTCCAAAACTCTTTTTTGTTGTTGGCAAAGTCTATTTAGCTTCTGAAAATATGCGATTTTACAATTTTCTGCAAGTAACTTGTACTGGGATGACAAGCTCTTTAACCTATTTCTGTTTAGTTCCGACTTGTTTTTACAGTATTTACCGAACGCTCTGTTTCGGCGTTTTATTAGTTTTAAAAGTTCCGGAGTAGCCCATGCTTTATTGACAGCTTTTCCCTCTTTAATGTTTTTCGTGGGTATGTGTTTGTTCATAAGAGAGTGCAGTTTCTCCCTGAACATGTTCCATGATGTTTCAATGTCTGTGAGGTTTGCCCTGTGATTGAAAACAGCTAGAAAAGACTGTAGGTCCTGTGAAAGTGCAGTATAATTACCCTTGTTATATAAATAAACTTTCCTTTTATTATGTTTCGGACTTGGAGGCCTTGTAAAAGATATTTCAGCTGTAACGGCATCATGATCACTTATTCCAGGAATGACTGTTGTGTTTTCAATACATTCCGGGAAGTTGCACATCACCAGGTCAAGAGAGGCAATAGAGGCCCGCGGTGCCGCGTCTTGTGAACATGATAATCTGATTAGTATATACATAACATGAAGACGACGACATGGATCATTGGTATTGGGGAGGATGGCAGTCCGATTCGCGGAAGTCTAGATTTCGTGGAGGCGGGTCACGCGGGTCAGCAGCGAGCCATGGGTGTTCGGAACGTTCGGAACGGACGACGGCCAAGTGACAGCAGCCCAGCTCGTGACCACAACCAAAAAGCCCTTTTATTTCCACGCGCCGCTCCCTATATAAACGCTCTATAAATGATGGTGTCCTCTGGCGAGCAATAAGAAAAACACCACCACCTCAGTAGCGCCCACTATATCTCCCCCCTTAGGATCTATAAGTCCAATCGCCTTGGCGGTCGACTCACACGACCACGACGTGTGCGTCTCAGCCGAACACCTTTTTGCTGAGGCTCTGGCGATTGCACTGGTTGACCCTTAACAGGCGTAGACTGCTGTGAACTGGCTGACGGTTCCTCTGCTGACTGGCCGTTTGAGAAGGGGACAAGATGCTGACGGTTTCGCTGCAGAGCGCCCCTGGTCGTTTCCAACACATATGACCGTGGTCGCTGATCGGGGCTGAGGATACGGCCTCGGCAATTGACGTCCTTAACCCACACGTCTTTCCCCAACCCCAAGGGCGTCAGAGGATTCGAACTAAGCCGGCGATTGTAGTTCTTTGCCTGCTGTGACTTGTTTGCGGCATCTTTTGCCTTGAAGTTCTGATGGCTTGGCAGTGCTGGCTCAAGTCGTTCGGGTAAATCAGGAAGTCGAGTTTGGAGTTTTCTTCCCATTAACAACTGTGCAGGAGACACGCCAATGACACCAGGTGTGTCTCGGTACGATAGGATAGCCAGGTACGGATCAGAACTTTTGGCAAACAAGTCCTTCACGGTATGCACCATACGCTCTACTTCACCGTTACCCTGGGGGTACCGTGGGCTGCTAGTCTCATGGCGAAATCCGTACGCCTGAGCAAAGTTTGCAAACTCGTGAGAAGCAAACTGCGGTCCGTTATCTGACCGCACGACGTCCGGGATCCCATGGCGATCCATGCAACTCTTGAGAGTTGAGATGACCGCTTGCGCAGATGTAGCTCCGAGAGAACCTACCTCAGGAAACCTTGAGTAGTAGTCTACAATCAGAACATAGTCACGTCCTTTTAGCTGGAAAAGGTCTACCCCAAGGCGCTGCCATGGTCTTTCTGTCATTGGAGTCTGTATCATCGGCTCAGAGTGTACCACACGAGTTTCGGCACACTTGGCACATTCGGCTATAAGATGTTCGATGTGTAAATTGCAGTTCGGCCACCAAACGCTTTCTCTGGTGCGTTCTTGACAGCGGCGAACACCCTGGTGCCCTTCGTGCAGTAAGGCCAGGATGCTCTGTCGGAGAGCGGACGGAATGACGATGCGGCGATCCAGGAGGAGTACGCCTTTGTAGACGCTCAATCGTTCTCTCTCCTTCCAATACGGAGCAATCTGAGCTGGCACTTTGTTTTTGCTGGGCCAACCTCTTCCACAGTAGGCTACTTCCATAGAACGCTCTCCATCTTGCGTTTGGTGCTGGCGGACGTCTTCCAGCCGACTCGCCACCGCTGGCGGCAGGTCTTTAAAGACTTCGCGATGTAGAGTTCCACACTTCTTACTTCTTGCGGAGTTGGCGCTTCACAAGGTGCTCGTGAGAGAGTGTCTGCAGTCGCCAAGAGCTTCCCCGGTACACATTTCACGTTGTACTGATAACGCATCAGCTTGCTTCGCATCCGTTGCACCCGCGGTGGCAGAAGCTCCAAGTCCTTTCCCCCAAGAAGGGCGACAAGAGGAAGGTGATCTGTCTCGACCTCAAAACTCAGACCACGAATATACTGGTCGAACCATAAGACGGCCCACGTTACGGCTAGAGACACTTTCTCCGCCTGACTGTAGCGACCCTCCGTGTCCCCGAAGGCTGTTCTTGAAGCAGCACGGCTTCCAAATCGTAAGAACTGGCATCCGCAGACACAACGGTGGGGTAGCGCGCGTGATACTTCGCCATGCATGTTTCAGAGCTAAGCAATGACTTGAGGCGAGCGAAAGCCTCCTCTTGGCTAGGACCTCACATCCAGGCGCTGTTCTTGTTTAACAGACAGCGAATGGGTGTGGCAACGTCAGCAAAGTGTGGAATGAAACGTCCGACGGTGGAACCGGCGACTCTCGTATATTTCGTTGACGGGATGCACGAAGTGCCTGGCCAACTTCTCTTTGACGACCGCGAACGACAGGGTCTCTGGAGTTGGCGCTCCCAACGATGACAGGACGCTTCGGGTTTGTGATCCCATGCAGTACAAGAGCGTGCTTACCTGCACCTCGTCGCTGGCAGTATCGAGACCGACAGCGAAGGCGTAGTCCTGGTACGTCGCAATCCAAGTCGGCCATTCCGCCGGGCTGGTGAGCGTGAATGGAGCCGGAGGATGAAGTCCCGACGCTCCGACGCGAACCACTTGGATACGAGGTTCACCTTCCACCATAGTGACGGCGTTAGCCAGGGGTGCTATGTTGCGCTTTTTGAACTCCCAGGAGACTTGGAAGAGGGAAGTGACGTCAACGACTAGAGAAACGCAGATTGGATGTTGACAGAAGAAAACAAAATCAACATCCAATCTGCATTTGCTGCGTTGTTGACGTCACTTCCCTCTCCCTAGTCTCCTGGGAGTCCAAAAAGCGCAACATAGCCCCCCAGCTTCTGACACCATGTTCGGAACGTTTGAAAAGGGGTATTCACACGAGGGAGAAATCCCGGGGATTTCTCCCCGGCACGTGCGCCTCACGAGATGAGATGAAAACGCGAGGCTTTTGCAGATCGCAAAGCCTGACGTTTTCGTCGTGTGATGCGCGTGCCGGGGAGAAATCCCCGGGATTTCTCCCTCGTGTGAATACCCCAAAACGGACGACGGCCAAGTGACAGCAGCCCAGCTCGTGACCACAAGCACGGCCTCTCGATCCCCCTGTTGGTGCGGCCTGCCGATTTTTTCCGAAAACAAAAGAGCGCGCGTGAGAGGAGAACTTCTCCCATCTGCCGTGGAGGCGCTGCACATCGGCGAGTGGTCTCGTGAGCTGAAAGCTATACTCCGTTTCACCTTATGTTGTACCGCAGACAAGGCTAGAAGCGCGAGCTCATAGCGTTGGGAGCTACTCTTAACGCACGAGAGCTTGTGCCGCCGAGATGTGCCTTATAGAGCAAGGAGCTCGCGCTTGTAGCCTTTCCTGCGGTACATCATAAGGTGAAAAAGAGTATAGAAAAGGCGCCCAACGCGCTCTTGCTTCGCGACCCAGAGAAATATCTGCCCGTCATTGGCTTCGCCGATACCGAGGCGCTGTCGCGGTTGCAAAAGGCCGCAAAAATCGCTTGTCCCCCACCTTTGCACCACTTTGCGCGGAGAAAATATCGCAGTTTTACCCTGTGCTCGCATGCGTGGTTTGTGTTTTCGATCGTTTTTTTTGCTCGTTTCTATAGTTTCATGGCGATAACCACTGATGGATGAGAAAGAAGAGACGTAGACAGCCGCCTTTTGTCTGTCTCTGCACAGATTTAAAGTGTGCAGATGGGTTACGGAGCGCGCGATGCCTAAAAACTGTTGCGTGCCGCGTTGTAAGTCAAATGCTGCGAGAGATCCGGAACTCTGCTATCACGAGCTTCCGTCTAGAGAGAAATTTTGGGATGCCTGGTTGAAGAACATTTCGCGAGAATGCAGCGAGAAGGGCAGCCAGTGGCAACCAAGCTCCAGGAGCGTCGTGCGCTCCCTTCATTTTAAAGGCCGACGTACACTTCGCGCTTTCCACTTTTGCCCGTCACCTCCTTTCCTATATCCCTTCACATTTTACCTTGCCCCAACCTGGCTCCCCCTCGCAGCTTAGGAGAGGGGAGCGCTATGTGGATTATCTTCCCTGAAGAAAGCCGAGGTTGTACATACAGGCATTTAAGGCGGAGGACTACAAGAGGAAGGTACTGCGACCGATAGCGGTGCCGACTCAATTCCCATTGTATTCGTTGTACATGCAACCAGCAGGTTCAAAGAGACGCAGAACGCTTGTTCGTGTGCCACCTAACGCGTCCACGTCGCATGCGAGCGGTAGAAGCCTACAACGCAAAATGCAGTCCCCTGCAGAAAGAAGACAAGCTGTTGATGAGTGCATGGCTATTGAACCTTGCCTGCAAAAAGAGTTTGAAGTGGAAGAATGTCAGACGTCATTCAATTTGACAGCTATAGGCTTCATGGAAGATGCCAAGAAAAACGCGCACCGCTTTCAAATGCAAGCCAAACGACTGAACGAGCGAATTAAAAAACTGCGACAAACCTGCGACGAATTTCAAGACAGATTTAAGCAAGGAAGGCTAATGTGTAGAACCCGCTCAACTTTGCAGGTGACGTGTCCTGAATGCAAGCTGTAGCTTAAGGGAAATGAATCTCGTGACGGAGAAAATCAGTTCGTGTTTAGCCTTGACCAAAGAGGACTCAGCTATCCACGACCTGAAGCTGTCTGGCCGTGCAAGCTCGTCTGCACCTTTGTCGAGAGGGCTCTACAGTTGGCAGAGATTCGTCGTTCTGGAAGGATTGGCAAGGTTCTCTCGAGCGCTGAGCTTCCACACCTTATGGACTGCCCGCTGATGTGGTGTACTAACTGCAGAGACCGGTACCACAGCTAAGAACTCTGCGAGCTTTTTCTCAGGAAGCTCCTCAGACCTCTTCGGGCTAACTCGGCTGGTGACCTAAACAGCTCTCTAGAGAATATATTGAGACTTTCGCGGAAGCCTCTTTCCCGAAAGGTATTCCGCTTGCGAACTATATGACTCCCTTGATCTGTTCGTGAACAATGAAGTTTATATTGCAGAAGTTATGCACGAGGAATCCCTTTCTTATTGTCCCTCACAGATAAATAAAAGGCACAGCTCGAGCGTGCTCGAGCATCGGTTAAAATCGTAAATCATACGGCCTAGCTATATCCAACTATAACTCATTACAGTGGTAATATAAACGGGGAACGGAACAAGAAAACGACAATTCGCTCATATAACTGCCAGCTGAATGCGGCTCTAACGCGCAGCCTGCAGCTGAGTGAGCTCCTCGCAGAAAGAATTATGTGCTTCTATTCGGCACAGATTTGTCACATCATTCATGCAATCAGGCACTCGTTTCAAATGAGACTTGCCGCTTCACGAAAACAATCTAAATAGCCACACCTAGGGTGCCTACATGTTTCCGCCGCTCCGGAAGCGGAGCGGAAACATGTAGGCACCCTAGCCACACCGGGCCGCGCCGGGCGGACTGCGCCTCTCTCGCTATCTCTCGCCGATAACGAGCGCCACGGCTGGCGCTGCGGGGTAAAGTAGAACTATCGCTCTCACCGGCGGCGCGAGACATACGGCAGGCCGCTCCCAAGGGGAGTCCCTTATCAAGCGGCCGTGCCACAAGCAAAAAGCCCTTTTATTTTCACGCGCCGCTCCTTATATAAGCGCTCTATAAATGATGGTGTCCTCTGGCGAGCAATAAGAAAAACACCACCACCTCAGTAGTGCCCACTACAATGGGGATCTGGCACGCCTAGGGTGCCTTCATGTTCGCTTTGCTTAGGGTGGAGACATCTGGCCATTTTGTCCCACACTTTTATTTTTATTTTTTGTTCAGAAGCGCGTGAAAGAGCGTGCCCCTGCACGCGCTTGTGGCGCTGACTGTGCTATTGCGACATTTTGTTTTCGTCGATTTCTATGTATTTTATCCGTGGGCGCGTGCTGTCGGCATCGGGTACTATACTTCGTCTCACCTTAGTATGGACTATTGTTAGCCGCGCGTGCTAAAAGCGCGAGCTAGTCGCTTTGAATGAAGCCGCGGCGGCTGCACGAGCGCTCGTGCAGCATGTGCTCTAGTCAAGGCAGTCAAGGCTGGCCGCTCGCGCTAGCACAGCCTTCGCGGTTAGTCCATGCTAGGGTGAGACGAAGTATACAAAGGGTGGCATCACCCTAAACAGAAGGACATTGAGGCACCCTAGGCACGCCGTTTGATGGTGCATGAAGGAGCCCCAGCAACATGATGGCGCTGTTGCTCACTGGGGTCTAGAGTTCCTGTATAGGCTCCCTACGGGAGCCAGAGTTGCGCGTTCATGCATGGCATGTGGATTCAGCTCCTCACGTGACTGAATTCGGCGAATAGCAGCGCCGCGGGGCGCGTGCAACGTCTACTTTGCTGCACGACACTTGATACGGCTCCTCACGTGATCGGATCTCGGCGAACAGCGGCGAGGGCGGCACGCGGCACGTGGAATCAAACGCGCAACTCTGGCTCCCGTACCCCCCATTCACACTGGAAGCGGATCCGCGTTCGCGAAGCAGTTGCGAACGCGGTTGTATAAAGATCTAGTACAATTGCACGCGCATTTGATGTCATCAAATGCGCGTGCAAATGTACTGAATCCTTATAGGGTGTATTCACTGGCGGCCATATCCGTGTGCGCTGATGCTGAGCACGTGCTGATGGCGAGCTTCCACAGTTAGTTTGCAACCTGCACCCCGCGCCATCAAGATTGCCGGTCTTGGCAGCCTATTAATGCGAGCTCGTTCTGAGCATGCGCTCTAAACAGTGACCTCAAATATGGCGGCCAGTGAATACCCCCTATACAACCGCGTTCGCAACCGCTTTGCGAACGCGGATCCGCTTCCAGTGTGAATGAGCCCGTAGGGAGCCTATTAGCGGCGAGATGTTTCGGTGGCGCCCTCGTTTGGTTACCTTTCGTGACGTCATTACCTTGTGAACAACAAGTTCGAAGGTGTTTGCATTTAGCATGGTGGAAGCTTGAAATCATTACCCTCTCAAAGCAACACTGCCAACACCGTCAAAATTCAAGCCCTTACATTCCTCTTATTTTCGTCCATGAGAAATCCTTTCCTGACATCATAGTCAGCATTCGGCCAATCATGGCCGGCCGACCACAGCGACGCTTTCGATCACGCACGTCGCCAATACAGGAACTCTACTGGGGTCCACTGGTGTCGAATCATCAGGCTCCAAGGGGGTAGCTCAGTCAAAGTAGAAGCTGCCGCTCCCGAGGCCCAGGGCTCAGATTGAGGCACCGCCGTCGCCCGATGTGTCATACTCTCAATTTCGTCGTCGTTGTGTTCTTTATTTATACGCGTATATATGTATAAATAAAATAAGATAGATAAATACACACAATCGAACGGCCAGCAGCGCGCCGACTGGGCACTGCCTTTGAAGGAAAAAGCAAGCCTCAAAATCAAGAAACGCCATCATTATCATCATCATTCACCGCCCGATAGCCGAGACCTCCCCGACGATAGATGGCTCTTGTCAAGCCCCCCAATTAATGCCCCTCTATGTGTTTGCCTTTGCTTGCAAGTAGCGTCAAATGCGCCGGTGCACGAAGCCCGTGTCTCGAGCGGCCCTTGGAAGCGAATGACGGCGGGTCACCCGCTCGTTGCACGTGTCTTGCGTGTTTCTACAACAATGGTTGGAGGTACTTGTAAAACAAAAACGCCTTGACCAAGGGGCTTTACCCCCAATTCAATGGGGGTAACGTCACGGCTGCCGGACGTCCAGCCATTCGACCCAGAAAACCTGTCCGCGCCGAGACTATTGTATTTTCGAGGAGTGGAATGTATTCCCACTATACTCTGTTTCACCTTGTGTTGTACCGCAGGAAAGGCTACAAGCGCGATCTCCTTGCTCTAGGGCATATTTCGGCGGCAGAAGCTCTCGTGCACCAAGGGCAGCTGCCAACGCTATGAGCTCGCGCCTCTAGCCTTCGCTGCGGTACAACATAAGGTGAAACGGAGTATAGTAAAGTATTCGCTTTTACTGCATGAGCGCGCGTGCTTGATAAGGACGCGGAAAGGGACGTTATTGCAGCATCCTTAAAATCAAAAATAAAAAACGCATTTTCTTTGCTTATTCGCTCTTAACGTGGTTACGCCAGTCGGCAAATAGCCCCCAACCACTTCCGGTTCTGAACTAGACGGCAGATTTCGCAGTATTTACGAAATAAAATGGACGCGCTGTCTTCTGGAAATGGCCACTTATAGCACTCGCAGACGTAATTCACTGTTAGGATAAGAGAATGATGAGTAAAAAATTTGAAACTTTACTTGAAACGGAAGCGTGCCGGGGTCACTCAGTTGATGGCGCCACTGAGTTTGTTGCCAAGCAATAAAGGTATAATAACTTGCGAGGTTCCCGCTTGCTTGCAACAAGCCGCCATCACTAGCCATCACCGGTGATCAGCGTCAGCAGGTCAATACTACTTGCTGTGGCGGCTCTGATAACTTTCGCTTCTACCGGTAAAAAGTCTCATTCAGCAGGCCGTTCGGATATAGAGGTGCCGTGCCCCAAGTAAAATATAGCCTGGTCCCGTTTTATAAAAACAAAAATAACTTATGTCTTCATTTTATTTTTTAACGCGTCGAGTCAAGCTTTAGGTTTTGTGTTGACTTCGTCAGGCTTGGGAGGTGGAGTTTATGAGAGAGGGAGGGGTAGCAGCAGTACGAGCAAGCGCTAGTTGAGGAACTTGTACCAACGGGAGTCTTGAAGCCGAATTTCCAGGTCTCGCACGGGCAATACAGCCTCCTTCCTAAGCCGCACAAACAAGAGAAATTCGACTTTCCAAGCAATTACCTTGGCTTCGCATCATGGCGTTCCGCCGCCGACCCTAACTAGTCCGACCCTATAGGTGGGCTTCCCGGAGCGCATCTTACAGATGCAAAAAATTGTTGTGTGTATGTTTATACAGCCGGAAGTTAGTCTGCCTCAGTGGGCGTCTGGTGTCTCAGCTGTAGATGAGCAATTTAACCAGTGCGGTACAACCGCTAACCTGGGGTCTTTCACGTGCACCACACAGTAGTGACACACGACCGCACGCCGGTACGATGCTCATCCAGATCGAAACGGGCAGGGGTGGGGATTGAACCCAGTATCCTGGGTTCTGCAGCGCGAGCTTACGCTCCACGTGCTCCGAGCTGGTGTGCGCTAGCCCACTCGGCCACCGATCCTTTTTTTGTTTTTTTTTTATTGCCGGTTTGGACATGTACAATACAAAAGGATCACACTGTTAAATCCACTTCATGAAGATCACTTATGCGCGGTCGTAAAATTTAAAATTCTTTCAAGGTCTCAAGTACGTCTAGAATTGACACCCAATCAGGCGCACAAACCAAAGTGGCGTATACAAATTTTAGTCTGCAGATAGATTCTATGAAATACATGCGTACGGGTCGGGCATCAACGTCGGCATGCCTCACTGCCATTCTACTTCTCCATATGGCATGCAGGCCCAGGAGCATAAGTAGATCGAGAGGGCTTTCAACTTGTTTCTCTTCAGAGAGAAACCTAATGCCGTATGGGGTTAAAGGCGAGTCTTTTTTAATAGTTCGCTGGAGGACGTCCGAGAAAAGGAAAGCGTCCCAGCAGTCGAGAAAAACATGTTCGATAGTTTCAGGCTTTTTGCACAAAAAACAATCAACGCCCCACGGTACGCAAATTTTTTTCCCCTCAAGCCAAGTTTTGACAGGGAGTGTATTGGTGTGTAACTGGAAAAAAAATGTTTTAATAGAAGGGGCAATGGTCATCTTTTTAACTCTAGATAACACATTACGCTTTGGGCCTGCATGAAACATGGAACGATACAACGGTTCAGGAAAAACACTTTCAATAAGGTCACGAGTTAAGCGCTTGCGTGTCACCGTCGACAAGTATTGAAGAGGAAAACGCACAGACAAAAAACGACACGCTTCAACCACTTCTCGAAGAAAACTGCTGAGTTTCCTCTGCTCGGGTCTACATGAAGAAACAACAAAGAAAGGAATTTCATCTGCAAGTGTCATTTGAATTACCGTCCGAAGAAAAGGGCTGGTTTGTTCTCTAAGAAACATAGAACGGCATACAGTCTACCTAACGAACCCGCGCGATAACGATAGCCCTCCCTTACTAACGCGACGAAACAAATTGTCGCGACGCATTCTCTCCCATCCCGATCTCCAGATGAAAACGGCAAAAACACGATGTAATTTCTGAATATTCACTCTAGCACACGCCAGCACTTGAAGCACATACCAAAATTTAGCGATTAGAAAAATATTACAAACGGTAGCTCGCGTAAAAATGGACATATCCCATCCTTTCCATTTGCCTGCTGCCTCGCGCGTTTTCTGCACTACTGATGACCAGTATATGTTCGGTCTCTTATAATGTTGTAGAGGAACGCCCAAGTACTTTGGAGGTGTCGACGTAAAATTTATGTTTTCAAAAACGTCGGGCTTTGTGGCCCATGTTCCATGCCATAAGCCGCTGCACTTTTGCCAATTGACAGCTGAGCCCGTAAGCTCGCAGTAGGCCTTCACTTCACTTACTGCTGCTGTGATGCTATCTTATCTTTACAAAAAATAGCGACATCATCCGCATAGGACTGGAGTTTGACCTCTATAATTTGTAACGAAAACCCACTAATACTCGTATTATTTATTATAGTTCGGCAAAAGGGCTCTAAATAATACTATATAACAAAGGTGATAGCGGGCAACCCTGTTTAACTGACGAATCCAAAGAAATTCTCGATGTTGCTTTCCCGTTAATTATATTCTGTGTTGTACATCCCGTATATGCCATTTGTACAAACTTTCTTATGACTTTTCCCACTCGTACATGATCTAAGACTTTATATAGGACGGTATGTTGCACTCGGTCAAACGCTTTCTCCAGATCAATCTGGAGGATGGCAACCTGATCAAGTTGAGCATCGCACAACTCTAATACACTTCTCGCAATGTGCACGTTCGTTAAAATGGATCTACCTCGGATACTACAGGTCTGGTGATTCCCTACTATGTCGCAAATAACATTCTGTAGTCGTCGGGCGAGAACTTTCATTAATACTTTATAGTCGACGTTTCCTAAAGCAATGGGTATGTAGTTCTTAACATTTCTTAATTTGTGTGCATCATCCACTTTAGAAATAAGGACAGTATGGGTATTTAGAAAGGAAGGCGGTAACTTTTCTGCCTCATTCGACTCGGTTATTACGTCATGCAGACGCGCAGCAATATCGTGTTTAAATTTTTTGTAAAATGCCGCAGTTAATCCGTCAGGACCCGGAGCTTTCTTTGTTGCCAGTTCTTCAATCGCCTTCTCGATCTCTGCGACGCTTATCGGTTCTTCTAATTTTTTTGTTATCTCTTCTTCGAGATGAGGCATCACTACTAGGTATTTTTCAAATTGCGCGTCGCTGCCGTGCTTCTGTCGCTGGAAGAGATTACTATATATTCAATAAATGCTTTTTCTATAATCTCCGGTTGACTACTTGGTAAGCCTTCGTATTCTATTTGGGCTATGCTTTTTTCCTTTACATGCTTAGCTTCGGCACTTAATGCCCGTTTGGTGGGCTGCTCCCCTAGAATGTATTTAGCGGCTCGGGCCCGCACGATGGCTCCTTTATACTTTTCCACCTCTAAATCCGCAATTTTACTTTTTACTGTCTTAATCTGTTCTGAAAGCATGCCTGGGTTTTCATTTTCGAGTCTGCATAGTCGGTGAAGGTCATCAAGGAGCAACTTTTCTTCGGTTTTTTTCCAGTAAGCAAGCGTGCTAGACCGTTCTATTGCACTAAATTTAACTTCGCGCTTAAACCATTCCCACTTTTCGCAGGCACTCGCCCCTAAGTGGTGCATTTTACTTTATAAGTTATCTACTGTCTCAGTAAAAACTTCATCCTTAAGAAGGTTATTATTCATTTTCCACTGGTCCCAACGAAACTGTTTTTTTTTTCTTGAAACCACCAACAATAAAAGAAACGAGTGCATGATCAGAAAAAACTACCGGCAGTACATTATAGTCTTCGTATCCGGTTAAAAGTTCAATTGATTCGTAAGCTCTATCAGAGACGGGCATGACTCGAGGGACTGATAATGTGTGTACCATAAACAATCGTTGGTTCTTTGGTACGTCGCGACATCCTGCAAACTGTATTCCGTAATCAACTCGTTTAAAATAATTGCACTACTGTCGCTTTGTCTCGTTAATTTTGGATCGGTCCCGTGTGCCACAAACGCAGTTAAAATCACCTAACAAGACAACTTTACGTTGAGAATCTAAATATTGGTCAATGCTCTGAAAAAAACACTTTCCTTTCGTTAATGTCGTTTGGGGCGTATACATTTATGATACGATATTCAACATTAGAAATACTACAGTCGCAAATGACGAGTCGACCAACATTGTCGACTGTTACTGATTGGACTTGTGCGTTCAAAATTTTTCGTAAAAACAACATACAACCCCGACATCCCATTTGACCGCGACACGCACACTTCGAAAGAGTGCAAGAAAGAAGCCAGTAAGCATGCGGTCTCTTCGTCACTTCCAACTTTGGTCTCCTGAATTGCGAGGACATCAATACCTTGTCGATTGGAGCCTCTTTACCTGATATTGTCACGGGTGGTGACCAAAAACAATAATTAACAGGAAGAAGAAAACGTTTAATGGGCGAACTTGTGCCCAGAAATAAAGAAGGAAACGAGATAACAATAGAGCGTCGCGGGAGTTGAAGTCGGCGTAAGCGCAGAGTCGAACGCTGGTGCGAGACTGACCGCGGCTCGCCACGCGGAGCCCCTTATGTACACGCGTGGGTTCTGGAAGAATCGGCGAGAAGGTTCGGCGTGTGGAACTTCTGACCTCGAACAAGCAACACGGTTCTCGAATTTACCAGAACATTACATTAGATGTCAACAAAAATCGTCCCCGCGGCCTGGATTCGAACCCTGGCTTTCTGCGCGGAAGGCACGCGCGATAACCGTTAGCCCACGAGCGCGCTGCCTGCTTGGTCACTGCGCTCGCGGCAATATTGCTTGCGACGCGAGGCAAAGCCTCGAACGTTAAGTGCCGACAATTTCAGGTTTCCGACATAAATAGACGCCCTCGAATGTCGGGGGCTCACCTCGTCTAGAGAACCGCACGAAGTACCGGCTCATAACCGCGTCACCGGTCGGCTTGTCCAGTCCTCTGGGTTCGGAAACACAAATTGGTGCGGGTCGAGACTTTCTCCGCCTCGTGGTCGCAGTCTTCCAAGCCGTCTTCTCAGGCAGCTCCTCCGGGTTCGAGTCATAGCCAACCTTAACCGCGTCCGAGTCCGAATCCGAATCGAGTTCCCGTGGTCGTTTCGTGGCCAACGCCCCAGTGTCAGCCATATCCACGTCGACGTTTAGCTGCGCCTCAGTAGACGTCGTTGGCTCGACGACTCTCGCCTCTTCCTCTCCTTCCCCGACGCAGTGTTGCATGGTGTTTGTCTGGTCAGGCTCGTCTCGGCACGGCAACTGCGTGGCCTCCGTCATTTTCGGCACTCTGCAGGCGCTAGTCGTCGGTGCCATCCTTAGCTCTCTCCTCATTGTCTTTGGCAGCGGTCGCGGCACTCGCTGCGA
>JABSTQ010006815.1:0-63756 GCA_013358835.2 Ixodes persulcatus
TGATTTCTTTCTCCTCGATTTCATTCTCGTCTTCTGAGCTTTTATTTTAAATCTTTTTCATAAACCACTGTAGCGCAACTTCAGAGAAGCTGCTCCTCAAGTGGGTAGGAGGCAAGGAGCACACATTTACTTTTCATACATTCTTATTATATTACCACAGATCTCATACATAAAATGGAAGATATATACAGATAATAAAATTTACGGAACAATACAACAGATGGCACGAGAAGCACGTAAGAGCACAAGGAAAGAAATATACATTTATAAAAGATATCGCACCACCACAGTTTTGATCAGCAGAAACTTCAATGTTTTGTAGACAAAAAAATATGATTGTTTTGTTACTCAGGCTGATAGTGACTTGCTTTACGGATTCTGTGCTTTCCTATCAGCTGCAGTCCTTTTCAAATGAGGTTTTTGTAGATCTCTTCTTTTAAAAAGGCGTAAATTCACCAGGGTTTATAGCAGAACATCTGGAGGAACTTCTAGCCGATTGCTGGACAGAGAATGGTCTCCGGGACTGTTCTGTCATGAAAGCACTAAGATTCTTCATCACATATCCTTATATACCAGGTTGAAAATGCATCGCCAGAAAGTACTCAAGCTGCCCCACAAAATTAAGACAAGGTGTCTGTGGGCAAAAAGAGAGCGCCAAAAATGCCTGTGTCGTCCTGTGCCCTTAGCCCGTGGTACGGTTCGATCTGCCTGCGAATTTCAGGTGCAACGTCGCTCATACGTAAGAAAAAAACGAAAACAAACGTGTGTTAAGTGCTGTGTTCACGGGGTTTCTGCCACACAAGACTGAAAATCGCAACCAGGATCGCACAACATGAAATGGGCTTGAAACGAAAGCGACGAAAAACGAAACTTTACCTCTCGCTTCGGAACTCTTTTGGGAATAGAAAGAACGACAAGACTTTCGACTTGCTGGAATTCCCGCACCATTTCGCAGCGCAGTAGGGCCCAAGGTATCCTCTTCCGAGAGCACAGAACTTTCGAAGTCAAATTAGCGCGGACCTCGAGCGAACACCACGTTTTCCCGCAGAACACTGGGAGCAGACGATCACGCTCATCGGATGCCGGCGACCGTTGCACCGGTGTCACCGGTTGCGCCGTTGCCATGGTCACCGGCCCGGCGGCAATGTCGATCGTAACGCCATATTTTTGAGGCGGTGGAAACAAGATACCCTACGCTTGAGCGCGGAAAGAGCGCCCCGAGGAAACATGGATTGTTAACCGCTGTACCCCTCCTATAGTTGCCGGAGAGGGTGATCAACATATTTGACGTCATCGTGACGTCACCCTGACTCTTGGCGGCCTCTACCGAGCTTTCATTGAACGCCGCTAGCTGCGTTAGCCTGACGACGTTACGTCGGCTAATAGATTTCGCCCCACGCTTTGCTTTTTTTTTTTTTCGTCTGAAACCGAACACATTTAAAACTAGAGAGCACAACTTTTTATCCCGGTTTTTTGTTATATTTTGTTGTCCCAGCAGACAACACAAAAAAAAAAGTGTTTCGCCGTGTTAAAATTGTTTATTGACGCAAACGTAATCTATGTGCACGAGACGACTTTGCGACTGCAATCGTAATAAACATCACCTAAATGTCATTTTAGTTGTCATCTGGCAGGTCCCATCTTGAATGCCATATGAAAGCCTGAGTGGCATTGTCGTAAATGCCATTTTAGCTGCCGTCTGACAGGGGTATTACAATTTCAACAAGAAACAATGCACATTCAGTGAATGCTTAAACGTTTAATGTGGCAGGGCACCAGTTTTTTCGGCTCGTTCCGCAGCAAAAAGAACCATTGTACACGCCTATTTATATGCTAGTCATGTTAAGTTTTGGCAAGTCCTTTAGTGCTAAAATGGCAGTATTTTCTTTTGCATACTTTCTTGTGATCTGCAATTGATTTTATTTCCAGTATTGTCTAGTTCTAGAATAAATATATTTCCACAATGAAAGTGCTAATTGTTTCTTACAGATTGCTGGTGCAACTTTTTTTTGCAAAATGGGGATGTTGGCTGTTAAAGCCTGCCTGAAAGTTCTACGAGTGTTGTCCACATATCCAGTCTTCGCAGGCCTCATTACCATTTAGATTAGATTTTATCGTTTCTAGTGCACGTAGGCTCCATGTACACGCATCGGTGACCGCTGAGAGGGTTCAAGGTGGAACCTTTGCTGTGATTCCTTATTTTCATTGCTTTTCTCATAGCCTAAAAGCTTTGGGTGCAAAATTTAACGTTAATGTGGTTTTTAAGACGGACTTTCGTTTAGACAAGCTCACCCCGTTTACCTTCAGACGTGAGGGATGTTGCGGGAAAAAACACAGAGATCCCTCAGTCTCCTGTTGCGCAGAGGTGGTCTACAAGATCCCCTTTGACTGCGGATTGTGTTATGTTGGTCAGACAGGGCGTTTTTTGAATGACCGTCTTACGGAACATAAAAGAAGTGTAAAGAATAGGGCGCCGAGTTCTAAGTTGCCAAATCGTGTTAGTTCTTGTAATTTTTGTTCCCCTCTTTGGGATGAAACTTCCGTTCTGTGTAACGAAAATAATCGTTTAGAAGGCTAATTAGGAGACTTTGTGCATTCGCGAGCGGGGGAATTGTGTGAGCCAGCCGTCCTTGTTTCAGTGATCGGATGAAGAGTTTGCTTGTTTGAGGGGGCTTTGTAAACTTGAAGGCCGGGGGGGGGGGGGGGGGGGAAGAAAATCGGAAAGCGTTTGCTTGGAAGTAGGAAATGGAGATTAGGCTTTAGCATTTGGAGGTCGCCTTGTGTGTTGACTTGGGGTTGTTGTTGTTCGAGGTGGTCGGCTCCTTTCCGAAAGTGTTGGAGCCGGGGATGCTCAAGCTGTCTGGGCGAACTCATTGGTCGTCTTGTTTATGCGTTTGAGTTCGTTTTGCCCCTTCTCTTTTCCAATTGTCCTGAAAGTGTAGAGACGAAATCAATAACGGAGAACAGTACACTCGTCTCTCAAACTTGGAAATTCACGGGCTGCCGACATTACCAGACGAAAAATCTCAAACAACCAATAGCCGACTTGGCAACTAAACTGGGGCTGCCAAACTTCGATGTCAAAGATATTCTCGCAGCGCATCGTCTCCCCGCTAAACCAGGTTGGTTCCAATAGTACTAATTAAATTCAGCACGAAGGAGGTAAAAGACTGCTGGCTATGCGCGCGTGGCAAGCTGTGTGATCTTGGTCAGGCTGCGGCTGTTTCCGAAGCTTTTTTTTTAACGACAACCTGACAAAGCAAAACCGCGAACTGTTCCGGATGGTCAAAGAGAGGGCAAAGGAAAAACAAAACAAATTCACGTGGGTAAAGAACGGAAAGATCTTCGCGAGGAAAAACGACGGGTCGTCGCTGTTGCGGATTAACCACTTTCGACTTGGACCCAATTATCTAGGTGCTTCCATGGATTGTTTTCAGTTCCTAAATTGCTCATTACTTGAAAATAATTTTGAAGAGTCTTCGGATGTTTCGTTTAGCGTGTTCCATGTTAATATAAGAAGTATTAGAAAATATTGGGATCCGTTTATGGTTGTAGTTCGTGACCTAGGCAAGATTATGGACGTTTTTATTCTTACCGAAGTTAATATAAATGAAGAAATTACAACTCTTTTTTCTATTCCTGGTTATGATCGTTTTGCATTTACAAGAACATCTGGTAGGGGGGGGATATGTGTGTTTGTCAAAAACATTGGTACGCAAGTCAGATTACAATAACAACGACGCACGCTGAGTGCATAGGTCTCCAGATAAGCTGCCAAGATTTTTCTGTAGTCCTCATTTCAATCTACCGCCCCCCGTCAAGTAACGCGAACCTGTTTCTTGAAGAAGTCGATAAGGCTCTATCGGAACTAAGCCCGATAAGTCAGCTGTGTTTGGTAGGCGACTTTAATATAAATACTATGGATTCCTCACGCCACATTGTGTGCAATTATCTTAACTTAATGGCTTCTTACGGCATCGAAAGCGTAATACAGGCACCAACTAGAGAATAATTATTGGGAGACAAATTGGTTTCAACGTGCATTGATCATGTTAATATAAGAACTTTTGACAGTACTGTGAAAGCCGCAGTGGTATCCGAAAAATTAGCAGATCATTACTTTATAGCTTGCAAGATAAGATCTAAAAACAAGGTTAAGGACTCGGATAAATCGTTGAAAGAAATCACAATAACGGATCAAGTACAGTTCGACAAATTATTAGATAGCTCTGACTGGAATGGTTCGTTAAGTACGGTAGAGGCACCAAAGCTGTACGACAGGGTAGTTGATTTGCTCTCTGAATTTTCATCCCTATGTACAAAAAAAGGTGATAATAAAAAAACGCCAGCCTGACCAAGAATGGCTTACGCCAGAAGTCTTATCTGCCATAAATTATAAAGACTTCCTCTGGAAACGGTGTAAACATTCGCCAAGAAATTTATCGTTGAAAAACGAGTTCAAAATAGCAAGAAATAGAGCATGCGCCCTACTTCGTTCCTCTAAGCGTAGATATTTCAAAAAAGAATTTGAAAGCAATCGTTTTGATACCGCGAAAACGTGGGAGTTGGCTAATCGTATTCGAGGGAGAACGAAACGTCTTTCGATTGACGATATGATAGATAAGTCATTTGCGCCGGTTACCCAAAAACAATTGATGACTTCAACACTTTCTTTGCTCGTATCTCCGGGCAGACCACGATAGTGACGATGCTACTTTTACACTGCATGCACATACTGAGGCTTCCGCTTGTCTTCCTTTGATATCTGAATATGAGCTGCGTGACTATTTATTTTCATTCAAGGAAAGAAAGTCACCGGGCTACGATGAAATAAGGGTACGCGATCTACGAAGAAATTTTGAAAAACTGAAACATGTACTTCTAGAAGCGCTGAATAATGTGATTGAGACAGGAAGCTGGCCAGCAGGAATGAAAACTGCTACTGTGAACCACTGGGTTAACGAGAGACTTTAAAAACTATCGGCCAATATCTATACTGTCGTGTATAGCACAATTATTAGAAAAACACCTGTTAAAGGTAATGAGCGGGTTTTCAGAACGGTTTGCTTTGCTATCCGATCACCAGTACGGTTTCGTTTCTGAAAGGGGAACTCAATCTTTGTTACAAAAATGTTTCGATTGCTTGCATGCAGGTTTCGATAATAATATGTACACATGTGTTGTGTTTCTGGATGTATCGAAAGCATTCGATAGCATAAATCACGAAATACTATGTTCTAAGTTATACAAACTCGGTTTTAGGGGTCCATTTTTTTCGATTTTAAAGGGGTATCTTTCAGGACGATCCCAAGTTGTAGCTTTTAAAAATCGCAAAAGTAATAAACCTTTCTGACTGCCGGGGTGCCGCAAGGGTCCGTTTTATCGCCTTTGTTGTTTAACCTTTATGTAAATGATCTTCCTAATGTTATATCGGAGTGTAAAATATATCAATATGCAGACGACACAGTTTTGATGTCATGTGACGCAGATTACCACGTTGCCGTTCGGAAACTTCAGAAAGATCTTATTTCCACAATGGATTGTTTTTTTTTCTAACTTAATCAAAGTGAATGCGTCAAAAACAAAACTTGTTTGTTTTAGGCACCCGCTCAAGCAGGTAGAACTATCGGATACTGTAGCGCTGCATACTTCCACCTGTAGTTCTTGTAGTTGCGAACCTCTGCAGTATGTGAAAACGGTAAAATACCTGTGAATTTATTTCGACAGTGACTTGCAATATCGTGGTGTACTCATATGACATACTTATGTAAGCGACTAAGAAGCGTGTCCTGATGTCTTTACAATGTCAAAATGTTCTTGCCCTTTTCTGTTAGAAAGATGATAACACAAGCTTTGGCATACAGTTATTTACGTTACAGTATAACAATTTTTTCTGGTTGCTCCCTTTTTTGGCGCGCCAGGGCAAATTCTTTATTAAAAGGTATTTTGAAAAGTGTTGCGTTTGATAAGCCAGGTATCTTACTTGATAGATGTATATTTCGGGAACTTCAACTACCGTCTTTTGAGGGGCTTTTTAAAGAAACAGTCGTTCTCCGGCACTTCTAAAATTCTATGTTTAAAACTCCATATCTGCAGCAGCCGCGACCTATGAGACCTTCACTTCGTTTTGATGTACCGCGAATCAGAACAAAATATGGCGAGCGTACTCGAATGTATTATGTACCACATGTTTTCAACAACCTGCCAGAATCATTGCTTTCTATAAAATCTAGAAATAAACTTAAAAAAGCACTCCGAAACCTAGATCAGTGATTTGACATTTTCTGACCTCCTGTATTACGTGCCAAGTAACGGTATGTCCTCTATATATATGGGTGTGTATATATATGTGTGTATTCCTTGTCAGTATTTTTCTGAATTGTGTTTTTGAGGGTAAATAGACCCTATCATTTTGAATTACTCTGTGATTTCGCCACCTGCCGAGCTAGGTACACAAGCCCTTGAGGCTTATACCGGCTCGTTATCTGTATTTTTGTATTGTTGAAATGAAAAATAAAGCTATGTTCTATGTTCTATCGGTGTGCTCATATCAATAAAATTCAGCTGCGTTTGAGATTTCGTTGTGTTCGTCCGTTTTTTTATCGTTCCCCATCTCAGGGTTTACAAGATGTCGATTAATTACCAGCTCGCCTGCACTCTATCACTGCTTGAAATTTACTCCCTCAATACTGAAAACTTCGTCCACAAAGGAACGAGTGTTACTCCCTCGCTACTATAAAAATTAGTCTCTAAAAGTGTCAAAATTGATCCTAAAAGGGACGAAAGTTAGTCCCCTAATTTTATAAAATTCATCCCTAAAAATGTCAATAAATGGTCCTCAGAGGGACGAAAGTTACTCCCCCGTCACCATAAATATCATTCCTTTGAGTGGCAAAATTAATCCCCAAAGGGACGAAAAGTTAGTCCCCAATCAGCACTGTTGATCCTCAAAGGGATCAAAGTTACTCCCCCAATTGTAGACACGGCGACGCTCAAGGGACCATAATTAATCCCCTGAAGAGTTAGACTTAGTCCCTGGTGCCCAGCTGTAGGGATCAAAAACTCTCTTTTTAATGGATCAAAACTTCGACCTAAAGGGATCAATAAAAAGGGACTAATTAAAGAAAAGGAAGGGACTAAACCGGGGTTTTGCCGTTTTGGGGGGATCACTCTCAGTGACATCGACTTAGTACCCAAAAACGACGAAGAACAACTCCTTCTTTGTTTTTCTAAGAGTGATGTTTGTGCGAAAAAGAGCGTCAGTGTGTGTAGATAAATATTTACCGCCTTTTCTCGACCTTTTTAGTACACAAAAACAACTTACCCTTAAGACGATGCGGCATTTCATGCGCGTGTCCACTGTCAAAACCCTAGAAATACTACAACGCGGAAGCACATGCACTTCCACTGAAATTTCCACGATGACGAACGCTATGGACGAGAAAAATATCACCGAAAGAGCTTCCGCCGTGTGGCAGACACCTGTATAGTGAGCGGCGTCATATTTCATTTCGGTGCTCCTCCAAATAAAAGAAGGGGTCGTTCGCCCCTGTTACGCTCCACGTAATATTTCGCGAAAAGTTTGCAAACGAGATGGAATGGTGGCTGCTCTACGCGCTATTATTTCACGCTTCTCGTCATTTCTCGGCTATAACTACGGACGCCCGTGAGTATGCTGTTTCTTTGTGTGTGCGCTGTTGTAGTCGTTGACAGAATGAGATCGGCAGGGAAGAGTTTTCGTTGTCCCGCTTTCAGCCCGAGCTCACTACCTTTGACAACGCTTCGGCGTATGATGAGCCTCGAGCGTGCAAGAGAAGCCAAGGCATGGCGGAAGGCAACGAGCGGGCGCTGGAGGCAGGGACTGGCAAAAAGACGCCCTACCGTTCTCGTCTTATCAGTGACTATAGTCACTGACAGAATGAGAACGGCAGGGAGTATAGTCACTGGCAAGATAAGACCGGCAGGGTACAACGCGCCGAGAAACTGATGGAGAGGGGGAGACGAGAGCACGGCTGGGACGTCTGAAGGCCGAGGGCTGGTTCGAATGATTAGTGGGTAGATTCATAGAGTCATTACAATGTGCGCTCCAGGTTCGACTGGCGCTATACTTCGTTTCAGCTTCGGTCCGAGCGCGGCCGATGTAATGAGCCGAAGGGCCAATCAAACAGCGCAGAGGCACAACATCATGGCCTGCTCTCTGCAGTTGATAGGACCACCCGGTATTCGCCGTCTCTCTGTGCGTGCTTCTCCACCGGCTAGTCCTATCAAGCGCAGAGAGCACGCCATGACGTTGCGCTTTTTGCGATGTTTGATTGGCCCTTCGGTTCATACCATCGTCCGCGCTCGGACCGAAGGTGAAACGAAGTATAGTGTGCTGTTGCAAATTGAAGCAGACAGCAACTAGTCGAAAATTGACTTCCGGTGATGCATTTCTGTGGGGAAAAGTGAGCGCATTTTCTCCCCGCGCTCAATTATAAGAGCGATTTTCACGAATACTTGGTATTCGTGAAATTCGCTCTTATAATCGAGACAAATTGCAGAGACAGAGACGCACTTGATAGCAAAAACAAATTAAGATTAATTTTATTCCGTTAAAACTTTCTTTTTTAATTAATTAAGTAATCTCTAATTTGTCTTAATATTTTTTTTTATCCGTGCAGAGAATTTGTATAGTTAAAACTAGGGATGGGCAATTGATCGATTAACCTTCCGATTAATCGATTAAGGCTTTAATCGCGATCAAATATTTTAACCGGTTAATCGGTTTTTTAATCGGTACTCAAAAGAAGTTCGTTCCCAGCCAGGTGCTATGAGCAAGGTTCAATTCTCGCGCTCGCGAAGCGTCACGTGTTCGAGGATATACATTACAGTTCTGCCAAGGCCAGACGAACAAGCCGGGCCCGCAATTGATCCCCGCGCGACCGCAAAACTTCACGGGTTGAGGATCTATTACACATCCTGCCCAGGCAAGACAAACAACAGAAAAACAAGCTGGGAAGCTAACAACGCCATGGTTACTTGTTCCTATATTCGGCACATAAAAATGGACGAGTTCACGAGTATGAAAGGCAATCTCGCTGGAAAGTTTGGGTTTAAAGTAAACTCCAGCGGTGAAGTTTTTAACTCGAAGGAAGTCCACTGCATCATCTGCAAAAAGCCGTTTTCGTACAGTGGAAGCGTAAGTTCGCTTCAGTATCGCCTACGAGCGAAGCACCCATGTAGCTGCAGCAAGGACCATCCGCCAAAACGCAGACAACAAATCAATGCCTTCTCATCGAGGTTCCTTTCTCTGAAAAAAGAAGAATGCATCGCCTAAGCTCTGACTTCTTGTCTTCCTGTTGGAGAATGTGGACAAACTTCTTTGTCTTTGGAGCTGGAGCAAAAATATGTGAGTCTTTGAATCGTTCAACTATATGTATCCTCAATTCTAAACGTCCTTTGCGCCGTGTAACAGCGTAAAATAAGTCTTCAAAGGCAAGACGAGTTGTTGCATTCTTTTTAAAATTTTATTTATAAAAATGAACGCAACCGATTAATCGATTAATTAATCGATTAAAGGGTGGCGATTAATCGGGTTAAAATGTTTAATCGACACCCAGCCCTAGTTAAAACAGAAATTTTAGGAACTTTAACTTCTGGTTCTAGCGAAATCTCGCAGAATACAGCTTAGTTAAAAAAGTCTACCAATTTGTGTACTTATTTTGTTCACGCCGCAATGGTGTTGAAAAACGGAGCAGCGGATTGTTGATCCACACTAAAGTTTTTTGTTTGATTGGAATAAGTAATTCGCAAACTGACAAAAATAACTGGCATAATCGGGCATTATAGTTTGGGGAGTTTAGCTACCGGCGGAGACACCGAGAGAGTAACCAAAGCGTTATTTTAACAACAGCGGCTATCTCAAACGAGACGTCAAGCTAGCTAGTAGCGCTATTTCATATTTCTGCCGCAATCTTGACGACGTCTATTGAATTACCGCGTGTCAGTGCCATTGATAGCTACCTTGTCTCTCTCTCTCGAATGTAAGAAAGACGTGGGTATATCATGGTAAGGACAAAGTCCAACAGCGTTTATTGAGCACTCTCTAAAGTGAATTCACACTGGCGTCTGAATCGCAACCGCGAAGCGGGTCTGCTCGTTTTCATCATAAAACGCGAGTAAATTGTATTCCATCTGTAAGCCCGCTACCGCTTTCGGAATGCGGTTCGATCGCCAGTGCGAATGCGGCGTAAGAGACGCTTCATGTCCCCATCCAAAACACACCCCCGCGCCGGCAAGGTAAGAAAAAGTTCTACCTGCCAGACGCGGGGTCCCGGAGGCCTATTCGTGTTTCATTGATTCCTCACGGAGTAAAACCGCGGGACGAGTCCGTGGTGCCTGGTTGGCCTTTTTTGAAGCACGTCACAAATGTTCTCGTTTTCTTTTTTACTGACAGGAACCGTTCAAAACTTAAAAGTGTATCCAGCGATCCTCGGTGAGCGAAGTTCGGCGAACAAAATCTCAATGAGGATTCACGACAACCTTATGCTAAACCTGGAAAAGAGTTCAGTATTCTCAGACAAGTTTCAGTTCATAACGCATACGGAGAATTCTAAGATCACATACCATGTGAGTAGAATCCCGGGCCCTTGTTTCAAACCTTAAGGCATTTAAACTTGCTATTCATATAATAAAAAAGTGGAAGCCGTTTACAACTCCCTGTAACGCCGAATTAGAGCGCAGCTCTTGAGGAGGAGGATGGAAGGGTGCAGAGGGAGGATAGTCGCCTCCTCCTTCTCCTCCTCCTCCCCTCATTCTTCAATCTCCTCCAGGGGGGGAGGGGGTCACGTGACCTCGGGAGAGAGGGGGGGGGGGGGGTTTCACGTGACCTGGGGGCACGTGACCTGGGGAGCACGTGACCTGGGGGGTCACGTGGCCTCGGGGGTAGGGGTCAGGTGACGTCGGGGGCGGGGGGTCCGTGACCTCAGGGGGGGTGACATGACCCCGGGGGGAGGGCTCGCGCGGTGCATTACGGGACATTTCCCATAATGCACCGCGCGGTTACGCCGACGGCGACGCCGCTCAAGCCGGAAACGGGCGCCTAAGAGCTGCGCTCTAAAAAGTGTACTGTAACTTTTCTTTTACAAGTTTTGAGTTGTACACTGAAATATAGTCAGAAAAAGGGGGTATTTACCTTTGTTTACGGGTACGCACTATTCACAATATCTACTTCCGCTGAACAAACTTCTTTTAGAGCGCAGCTCTTAGGCGCCCGTTTCCGGCTTGAGCGGCGTCGCCGTCGCCGTCGGCGTAACCGCGCGGTGCATGATGGGTAAAGTTCCCCGCTAAATTTAGCGGAAAACTTTCCCCGCTAAGTTTAGCGGAAAATTTTTCCCGCTAAATCTAGCGGAACATTTTCCCAGCTAAATCTAGCGGAACATTTTCCCCGCTAAATCTAGCGGAAAATTTTCCCCGCTAAATTTAGAGGAAAATTTTTCCCGCTAAATTTAGCGGAAATTTTTTCCCGCTAAATTTAGCGGAAAAATTTTCCCGTTAAATCTAGCGGAACATGTTTTCCGCTAAATCTAGCGGAAAATTTTCCCCGCTAAATTTAGCGGAAAAAGTTTCCCGCTAATTCTAGCGGAAAATTTTCCCCGCTAAATCTAACGGAACATTTTTCCCGCTAAATCTAGCGGAAAATTTTCCCCGCTAAAACTAGCGGAAAATTTTCCCCGCTAAATTTAGCGGAAAAATTTTCCCGCTAATTCTAGTGGAAAATTTTCCCCGCTAAATCTAGCGGAAAATTTTCCCCGCTAAATCTAGCGGAAAATTTTCCCCGCTAAATTTAGCGGAAAATTTTCCCCGCTAAATCTAGCGGAAAATTTTCCCCGTTAAATCTAGCGGAAAATTTTCCCCGCTAAATCTAGCGGAAAATTTTCCCCGCTAAATTTAGCGGAAACTTTTCCCCGCTAAATCTAGCGGAAAATTTTCCCCGCTAAATTTAGCGGATATTTTCTCCGCCCCCACCCCTCGAGGTCACGTGACCCCCCCCCCCCCCCCCCCGTGCCTTCCCCTCCTCCTCAAGAGCTGCTCTCTAATTCGGCTTTACAGGGAGTTGTAAACGGCTTTCATTTTTTTTAGGCAACCATTTGACTATAACAAAAACTCAGTTGAACATCAAAAACACCTTTACTCAGGTTTGTGGTATATCTTTCATGTGATGGTAGGGCACGTCATCCGTAGAGCGAAGGTCACTTGAACACTTACCGATGTCGTCCCGCAGCTGATGATACATCAATCTGCTCTCCTTTAATGCCGGGTTAGCCAAAACGATCGATAAACCCCGCCTGCATCATATCCCACCCAGTAAAACACGCGTCTCTGTGGCTACCTCCACGCATAGAATACGCAAGGTTAACCGCAGTTATACAAAGATTGCGTTTAGGGAATTACAATGCTCATAAGGCGACCTGGCTGGGAGAATTTAAATTACGCAGAAAATATGCAAAATAAAACGTTTTACACCTTTAATTATATAAACGAGCTTGTCACAGGGCTAAAGCGGCAAGATTACAGTGAACACGTACCGATCTAACATACACAGAAAGTAATGAATTACGCACGAACTCCCTTCAACGTAGAGCACTTCTTCACACCCCTTTTACACCCTTTAAAAATGACGGGTGTTCAATGCAACAGAACCCTATTTTACGATTGAGAAACCTGCATAAGGTCGAAATAAGGGTGCTGAAAGGGCGTGGCTTTGGGTGTCAGTCGAAAATTGCGTTTTTACATCCTATAACGGTGTATCATTTCATAGTGTGTGAGAAGGCCGTTTCACAGATCAGTATAGTTGTGCGGACTGCCCTCGCGATTCTCTAA
Source organism: Ixodes persulcatus (assembly GCA_013358835.2). Lineage (NCBI taxonomy): Eukaryota > Metazoa > Arthropoda > Arachnida > Ixodida > Ixodidae > Ixodes > Ixodes persulcatus. The sequence goes on from JABSTQ010006815.1 coordinate 12,862, forward strand.
GTTTGCCGCAGATATAGTCACTCACACCATGAGAAATTCAAAAATTGTTTTATCATGTATTTCTTGCTTCGTGATACGTTCTCTGGCGTTCGTATCACACAATGCCACAATCTGATTGGATGCCAACCGATTATGGGATGGTCGGGAATCACCACGCCCTGCGTTTCTTAAACTGCAGGTGTCTATGGTGACTGGTCCCCCGAGAGTCACCGGCTGGCAAACCCGTGTCAAGTTTTGTTTGTTTGCTTGCCTGCCTGCTAGTTTGATCGCTTGATTGATGAATGGATCGATGGATTGATTGATTGACTTGACACACTGCAAGTCAAGAGGCCAAAGGAGGTCGGCAGCGATGATAAATGTAAAAGCTATTGAAGCATAAAAAATATCAGAAAAACTGAGTTTGATGCCACACCTATCTCAATACATTTCACACGAACTGAACATGAACAAAAAATGAACTTAGCCCATAAACTAAAAAACCAGAATCTTCTAGTAACGTTAGCTGGCATATATTGATCCGGGAGTTTCTTGTTATGGCTCTATTTGATGGTAATGCATATTGATAATAGGATTTATGCTTTCTTCACATCATTGCCTTTGTAATAAACAATCATGTCTCTTTATGCTAACAGATGAATGCATCTGATGTAGAACACAACCTGTATCACGATACCGAGAAAGACGCTGCAATCATGATAACTGATGATGATGATGGTCTCCGTGTTGTGAGTTGGCCTCAATTCTGCTGATCGCTTAGTTGAGTAGAAGAAAAAAATAACAATGCGTTTTCTAGATATATTTCTGACTTATTTCTGCTATTTTAATTGGGAATATTTGTTTGACAGGAGAATACATTTTTTACTTATATATACTGCTATATCAAGGTTGGGCAGTATTGCGATAGTAGTTCAGAAATACATTTTGTGTATATGTTCCTGAATTTCGATACAAGCATTCAGGTGTATTTTTTTATTTCTGTATCAAAATATATTTTCAGGCGTATGTCTGGTATTGCGATGCAAATAGGGGCCGATGTACCTCCTGCAATTTTTAAGGAAATGTAACCCTCCAAACAGAAGTTCAAGCTGAAAGTTTTCGTCCTCTTTTAAGAAGAGTGGTGGCGATGTGAAGGGGTGGCCTTGTTGCAATGTAGGTCAAGGTTCGGTCGCGATGTATTGTCTCTGACCATACGTGACCTCTTCTCTATTCAGCAGAGATAACTAATAATGTCCCAAGGTGGTCGACTATGGTAGATTCCAAAAGTTGTATGCGCGCAGGTCCAATTCACGGATAGAGAATTGTGAGTTCATTCCACACGGACGTCGTAAGATCACGGCCGAAAAGAAGCACCCCGATTGAACAATAGCACGATAACGTTCTAATGTTATTTGGGAGGGCACAAAACTGATGTAGAGTTCGCTGTGTTCTTTTTTTTTTCTCTAAACAATCATATAAAATGCCTCCCCCCCCCCCCCAACCAAAGATAATGCGCTTAAATTGTGGTGAAAAGTGTTTTTCTTTTTCTTTTTTTTTTCAACCCAGTGGAGACTTGCTTGTTTTTCTTACCACAACAACGTATACTGTGAAATCTTAGTTCCTTAGAAAATTTCTTTCGAGCGCAAAAAAAACGTCAATATTCAAGCTTCTTCTTACAGTGAGCACTCGTTTGACGGTTTTAAAAACAAATATCGTATAATTTCTCTGAGTTATGCAGCTCACGCTTAATCATTTCTTTATTCTTCATTTACACTAGTGGGTGCAACCCGTCAGTTCTACGAAGTATGAGAGCATCTCAGATAGTTTCTTGAGAAAAATGTATCACTAATACTTGCATTCCTGCCCCAGAAAAATGTTATATTGTATTTTGTATTTACAAACACTTTTTCTCTTTTTCAAATGTATAGTTTTTACATGTCCTCATACCTTTCTATGTAAATGTATTTCAGCATCAATATTTTAGCAGCTTTTGTTCATGTATTTCAGTACTCGTGTTTGCAAATACTTTTGAAAGTATTTTTGCACTACCCTGGCAAGGAACTACGCGCTATTTTAGGTTTTACATAATATATTTATTTTTTTAAGGTGTGAAAGCTTCACTAATGCGGTTTCTGCAGGTGAGTTATACGGCACCATGACAGCATAGCACATGACAAAACAGCACGTTTAAAACAGCACGCGTCAAAATAGCACTGCGTCAAAACAGGACGGCGACAAAACAGCACGGCGACAAAAGAGCACGTGCCAAAACAGCACGGCGTCAAAACAACACAGCGTCAAAACAGCTCAGTGACAAAACTGCACAGCGCCAAAAGGGCACAGCGACAGAGGAAAACGGCGTCAAAACAGCACCGCGACAAAACAGCACAGCGTCAAAACAGGACAATGACAACATAGCTAGGGTTTGGCGTTTTCGGTTTTTTATTATTTTGAAATTCGGTGTAGTTTACGGTTTTCATTCCCAACAGAAGTTTTCGGTTTACTGTGGTGAATATTTGCAGACTCAAACGTCTCGGGTTGTTTTTTTTTTTTTTTTTTTGTTTATTGACGAATACCAGTATACTGACGAAAACGCAACATTTAAAAGCGTTTGTTTAAAATGTGTAGTGAGTAAACCAGGTACTGGTTTTTTTATTTGTTGCTGACTGAGTCAGCCGACGCGACCTGTTCTGGAAGACGCACTGAGGCCCTATCGTGATCTGACACTATTGTCGTGTGCTCGTATTTGTACACAGAACGAATATGAGCTTCACTACAACTTCGGCCAGAGAGGAAAATATCAAAATCCAGAAATCTGCAAGCATTGTACTCAGTGCGTTTTTTCCCCATTTCCACGACTGCGAGAGGTGGTAAATTCGTGCCGACCACAAAAACGACAATAAAACAATCATATTTATGCCCTCCTCTAGTAGACGGAAGCTATAGGGGTGTTAAAAATGTGCGGCATTTACGGACGCCCTTGATTTTCATTGTTCAGTTCACGATTAAACTCTCTTCTTTGAACAAAAAATTCGGCACACATATCCCTATCAGGTGAAAAACCCATATTTCGTCCCGAAGACCCCTACGCCCCCGGAGCTTTTTTTTTTTTTTTTTTGAAAGTTGAACCGATCTCAGAGGCAAGCTGAAAACTGCGAAAGGAAGTGGTCATACAGTTCGTAATAAGTCACATCCCCCCACCCCTTAAAACGCCCTCGAAAATACTGACCTTTTTCAGTTAAATCCGAATTTGGAAAAATGAATTCGGCGTACTTTTACCGGTTTTATTCGGTTTAAGACGAAAACGCTGAACAATAAATATAGAGTATGGAGTTAAAGAATTCAAGTCTCAAAAGTAGCCACTGTAAAGGAATGCAGGGTCTAAGCCAATTCGTGGAAAGACAACTCGTCGAGGGACAATTTGTCGAATCCGTTCTTTCGGGAGCAAGTTCGGAGTGGGAAGAATTCTCGATGCGCACATGAAGGCTCTCTGGGCAGTACCGAAGCCCCCACTGGTGCGTATTCTGGCTATTTCTCGAGCAGTTCTGCTAATTTTGACGCGCAAGTTTGCTGGTGATGTCGTCTATTCAAACGCACGGCAATGTGCTATCCTTAGCTGTTAAAAGAAAAAGTAGAAAGCGTGTGCGGCAGCGGTGTGCTCAGCCCATGCTGTACGGCAACAGCACTGAGGCTGTGGCATGTGTCTGCCTCACCGGTTTCCACTCGATTGAGGCCTTTGTCGGCAATAATCTGTGAATTTAACTCAAAACAACTTCTCGCCTGCAAGCTGCAGTCGCGTGTTTCCGGGACATTTTATTCACGGCGAATGAACCCCGCAGAATCGGTGACTCTGGTAGCCTCGTGAAAAGCGCAAGCGGGGGTCGTGACGCGATATTTTAAATTCGGCGGGTTGGGGGTGGGGGGTCTTCGTGTTGAGGAGTTTGTTAAGCACTGAAATAGGCAATAAATTCCTTTCTATCCTAGCGACAATAAACAATAGGGCCAAGGAGTTTCATAATTATTCACGCAAAGAGAGGTGAAGAGCGCGCTCGAAGTTGCTACATGCGTGCTGTTTTGTCGCTGTGCCGTTTTGACGCTGTGTTGTTTTGTCGCGTGCTGTTTTGTCGCCGTGCTATCTTGACGCTGTGCTGTCTTGACGCTGTGCTGTTCGGACGCTATGCTGTTTTGTCGTGTGCTGTTCTGTCGCGTTCCCGAGTTATAAGGCCAAGGGAACATATTATAGGGGCTAACACTTGCGATGTCAGATAAGTAACTTAAATTTGTTAAAAAAACTTTTTAATTAGTAAGAAAACATATAGTTTCAATTGGAAACTTGGTGAGCGTCATAAAAAGACACTAAATAAGTAAAGTTTAGAAAGATTTAGGGCGCGTGGAAAGCAAGGTGGTGCGCTAAAGTTACCATCTGCGCAACAGGCGCAAAGCTAGTGCTGCGAAAACGGACCCGAGCGGTTTTTAAGTCTCTTATCATTCGTGTTTGAGCACCGCCAGTTTTCCGTCCGTTGCACGAGTAGTGGTTTTAGCGTACGCTTCCCACGCGCTTAAGTTATTTCTCTAATCTACTCATTTAGTAGTTTCCAATTACACTCATCCAATTTTTCTATGGAACCAAATGTTTATCTTCCCATTTTCTTGAACCACCTGAGGCTGGGTGGAGAACTAGAAGAACCAAAAGTGAAAGGGACAGGAACAGAAAGACAGAAGGCGTCGTCTCAAACTCAGCTGAAAGTTTATTTAGTAACACTTCCATATGCACCAAAATCTCAAACGTCGCCAACCAACCACCACATTAAAAAAAAAAACAAACATCAGGTCCAAAGCCCAACAAAAGACGTGACCTATTTCCCCTATTTGTCATCGTCCTAGTACACACAAACACTCTTTCCTTATCTTCCAGCAGTGCAAGCTTCTACAGACACAAAGAACCCCTTAACAGTTTTTGAATCCTGACCAAACATGCTGAACAAACAACCAATAAACACCCCTGCTTAAAAATATATATATATATTTAGACAGTCCACTTTCAGAGCGGAAAGACCCACACACATCAACCAACCACATTACACACGCAAAACGTACTGTGAAGTGGGACCCAGAACCAGCAATGCTTGACTTACGCAGTTGCCTATAGAATCAATCCTAACCGTCTCTTTCACTACCCTTATGACATCGTTCACCTCTCTGCACACGACTTCTGTTCCCGACCACTGTGCCGTGCAGCTGTTACACTCTTGTACATGTTTTGCTATATGTGAATTGGCCGCTTTGATCTTTACGTTTCTCTTATGCTTTGTTATTCTGTAATTCACACATCTCGAGGTTTGCCCAACGTTTTTGACTCCACACGCTAGTGGTATTCCGTACAGTACTCCGTTTTCACACCTTATTGATTTTTCCCGATGGGCTTTCTGGCACCCATATTACCCAACTTGAAGTCTGTGCCAATACTACAGTGACTCCAAACTTTTTTGCACCACTTTTCAGATCGTGCGAAACTGCATGGTAGTACGGCATTACCGCGTGCCTTTCCTTCAATTTCTCTCCTCCCTTTTTCATTTCTTAAGTCATTAGAGTCACATGACTCTTTATCAGGCACGTAGCCAGGATTTTGTTTCAGGGGGGGGGGGGGGGGGGGGCGCCCATGACAAAGTGCTGTATGAGGGGGAGGGGGGAGAGGAGGTCCCAGCAAAATTGAAGATTTCGGGGGGGGGGGGGGGGGGGGCTGGGCCCCATGGGCCCCCTCCCTGGCTACGTGCCTGCTCTTTATAAAACCCTCTCCGTAATCCGCACTCCCCAATCTTTCCCACTGCCCCTTCACTGCCTTCGCTATGTAATGTACGCATGACCCCTCCAGAGCATTCTTGACTCACTCCCCATTCTTGACGCACTCCCCAATCTTAACAACTGCCGCCTTTACACTCTTAGAATGGCAGCTCCTATTTGGAAGGACTGGCTTCGGATTATACTTACCATATTCCCAACATGACTCCTTGCCAACATGAATTCTCAGATCCAGGAACTGTAACACATCACTTTCTGGCTTTTCTAAAGTAAACTTCAGTTCCGGGGCTGCCGACCTAATTAGCTTTTCTACCTTCCCCCCAGCCCCCCCCCCCCCCCCCCCCTGAAAGGAACAAAGCAAGATGTCATCGACATAACGCTTGACTATACAACTATTTGATGGTATTGCCTTCAGTCCATTACCCACAGCGCTATCTAAAGAGTTAAGCTAGATTTCCAACAAAATCGGGTCCACTGACGAACCTATGCATACACCTTCCTTCTGCAATTATTTACTTCCCTGATACTCTACTACCGTTGACTGAAGATACTGCTCGAAGATTGTCAAAAAATTGTCAATTGAGACGCCGAAGCCCGATTGGAACCTTACTAAATTTAGCTCCTGTGCTACCGTCGCCCTCTTCATTAGTCTACCCTTTTCCAAAGAATAATAGAGATCCTTGATATCCATAGAGAATGACGAGCACTACTTGCCATGATGACTCTCCAAACTACCGATCAATTTATTAGTGTTTCTCAGTGATAGAGAATTCTCAAGTTGTATGTACATACTCTACGCCCTGTTGCAAAAAACTTGACACTACTTTTTGCCACGTTCCGTTCAGAGAGGTGAACGATGTCAAAAGGGTAGTAAAGAGACGGTTAGCATTGATTCTACAGGCGACTGTATAAGACAGGCATCGCTGGCTCTGGTTCCCACTTCCAAGTCCTTTTTGTGAGTGCAATCTGGTTGGTTGATATGTGTGGGTCTTTTCGCATTGAAAGTGAACTGTCTAAATATATTTTTTAAGCAAGGGTGTTTATTGGTTGTCTGTTCAGCATGTTCGGTCAGGATTTAAAAAGAGGTAGGGTTTTTTTGTGTCTGTAGAAGCTTGGACTGCCGGAAGATAAGGAAAGGGTGTTTGTGCGTACTAGGACGATGACAAATCCGGGAAATAGGTCATGTTTTTTGGGGGACTTTGGACCTGAAGTTTGGGTTTTTTAATGAGGCGATTGGTTGGCAATGTTTGAGGTTTCGGTATATATGGAAGTTTTACTAGATAAACGTTCAGCTGAATTTAAAACGACGCCTTCTGTCTGTCTGTTCTTGTCCCTTCCACTTTTAGTTCTTCTAGTTCTCCAGTATCAGGTGGTTCAAGAAAATAGTAAATCTACACCTGCTCGCTTGCGCCATCACAGTCTTATTGTTTACCTTCACTAATTAGAAAGTTAATCAACAACTTTTAGTATATTAACCGATTTCCCTTGACGATAAGCCTGCTATATTATATTCCACGGGCCGAATAATAATTCACGTGTACTGACCGCATTCTGTTGGCAGTGTAGGTTTCAGGGCAATTTTGAAACAAATCTGTAAACCCTAAAAACACATCATGTATATACGTGTCATTATATGAGTTATTCTTGGCATTCACATTGAAACGAATGGTAATTTGATTGAAGATTAACTATACTGCTCCTGTAGATGCGCATTTTGTCCATACGCTATTTTTGCATGCCAACGCTCTAGAAACTTTCTGGTGACCGGAATCTCGTAACAGCTTCTTGGTGTGGTGTATATAGAAAGAGAACGAGTAGAAACAGTGATACACAAGTGCAACGTATAAAGTCATAAAATTAAAAAATCACGCTGTCCACACGAAGTCGATCACGCCACAGAGGCGTAACTTCTTTCGCGATTTTAGTTCCCAATCAGAAAATTATTCGACGGAAACGCGAAACGCTGCCACTATAATCTAAAAAAAAGTAGCCTCCGAAATTTGATCGAAGAAAATTATTATTCAAAAAATTAGAAAAACGGCTGGACATAACAAGAAAAAGAGCATAATTAAATGTTTCGCCTCCCCATGTGCCAGGCATTTTCAGTAAAGCAAAAAGCAATGTTCTTTGTTGTTTGCTGTATTGATCATGCGTCCCTCGTGGGAGATAAAACTTTAATTAAACAATTTTTATTTTTATATTAGGCCGTTTATATTGTTCTTCTTTTTGCGAGACTCTAGAGCTACATAATTTCTACGCTTTGAAATGTATGATATTTAGCGGGTAACCTATAGTTATTGCATAGGAAGGGATTCTGGGTGATACCTGGCGGATAAGGCCGTCGCCTGTGATGGAACGGAATGCAGAAGGACACGTAGCCCACGAACTATTCGAAGTTCCATTGCGACATCCGGGAGGTAAGAATTCCCAGCGCTTTCTGTGCCCTATTAAGGATGAGAGGCACTGTTTTCAACACTCGGGTTTTTGTTATTTTCGGATTTGGAGAATGTCGTAAATAGATTTACTCCCAATATTACCTCAATCTATTAATTATGAACTTTGATACTTTTTCCGTTCCTCGCACCAGCCTGTTTTTCTTGTGTGTGTTTAATAAAAAAAAATGTCGCAAAAAATATTAAATCGCTTATGGGACTGCTTAGAACACAAATCATTATAAATAACATATGTAACAAGTTGCTTAGCGTGGTGACTTTCCGCGTTATATGTAATTGTAAAATATTTACAAAATATTTTTTATTAAGGTTAATGGTATATCCCCACTTTTGGAGCTGTAGACCTTGTAAGTCAGAGTTATGATTTTGGAGACTTACATCTTAATAATTAAAGGGCCACTGACAACACCAACGTCAATACTATTTCATGGTCTCAAACGCAGGGACTGAAACCGAAAAATATAACGTTTCGAATACGGTTACAGTTACCGTTTCCTGCTGATATCAGTCTGCTTTCGGTTTTTCTACGGTCTTAATTTTTACGGTTTCTGTTACCGGTTACACGTTCCTAAAAACCGTCTTCTTTTTCTCTTAGTTTCTCCAATAATTTGTTTTATTGAAATGCTAGACAGCCATTTTATATTTAAACTGTTTAAAGTGGTCTCAGATATCCAACAACGGGTCGTTCACAATAGCAAGAACTCAAAAACGAAACATGACGTACACATACGTCATGTTTTCTATTTCCAAGCAAATGCATGTGGTTAAAGAAGCGCACGTTTCTCGCTGTCCGATTCTGTGACGCTAAAGAAATTTTGCATATATATATATATACTAGCACCATTTTTCTGCGAGGTTTGGAAGCGGAGCTTGTCCTACAGATACATTGCAACTATGGGGATGTCACCAGGGGCGGATGCAGGAATTTCCAGAGGGGGGGGGGGGGGGGGGTCAGGTGTTGGTCAGCGTACCGTATGTATATAAACCCCCCCCCCCTCCCCCGTGTCCACGCCCTAAATTTTTACACATGCAGAAATCAAGAGGGGGGTCAGGACATCCGGACCCCCCCTCTAAATCCGCCCCTGGATGTCACGGACTTTCGTCAAGCCGGAATTTTACGTCGAACCTCGGGGTTCGACTGGTTCGACGAAACTTCAAACTTTTACCCAGGTTCTACAAGGTTCTACGTTTTAGACAGTGTGGCTATACTTTGATACAAGCATGTATTACCAGATATGCACCACTCGCTGACGGTAACTCTGTCAAATGTACACGACATTTCAAGATTCCTCCTCGGGGTCATTTTTGAGGAAAAGTTGTATTTTTGATATTTCGGTTAATATCGGTTAATACCGGTTACAGGTAAATAAGTTACAGTTACGGTGACGGTGACGGTTACGGTTTTCATTAATTTCTATTAACGGTTTCGTTCCAGTTCTGGTTACTGAAAACATTCGTTTCTTAACGGTCTTCGGTTTCGGTTACGGTTTGAGTCCGTGCTCAAAAGCTTCAACAACGTTTGACATAACTGTAAAAAATTTATCGCAGAAAAAAGAAAAGAAAAAAAGCCTTCTAGCTTGCGAAAGAGACGGTCAGTGATTCGTGCCAGCAGGGGCGGGAGTGGGGGGGGGGGGGGGGGGTGCACGGGTTTCTTTTTTTTTTTTTATTTCGATAACGTAATTGCGGCAAACGCACATTTCAGGCATTTAGAGATGTTGAGGGTTACATGTCTGTATCAAATCATATTGACATTAATCAGATGTGTTTCCTGCCATAATTGTAAACGCACCATGCCGCTGACGTCAAAATATAGGTACTCGGAGACCGCAAGTGTAAGTGGTCGGCCGTCTCTTAGCTTTTTCTTTTCTTATTTATTTGTTCCGTTTTCGAATATTTCCTATCGGAAGAGATGGCTGAAAAATACGGAGTTATCTTTAAAAAAAAACAATGCTGACCAATAATAGGTGGCGTAATAAAAAGTGACGCAAAGTAATCATTTTGGCGCAAGTTTCGAAAGTTCGTCATAGCCGCACTACCCGATCAAAATTAGAAAATGCAATTTTGCCGTGGAACATTGAAGGGTCGACAATTCTCCGCAGGAAAAGGATGCGGCATGAGAGTCCCATTGTGTTCCTTATGAAGACTCCGGAAACTAGGCAGCACGGAAACTAGGCGGCACAGTAGCCGTCGAGGTTGAAAAAGCCAAGGTGATGCGCGTGGTTCCGAAGACCCCCAGTGCTATCAAACCGAAGAAGACTGAGTTACCATCGAGGCTACTATGTGAACGAGCGGCATTTCAGCGGCTGTTTGATTTCTTTGGTCACTCCCCATTTGGTCGGAAAACGGTTGCGAGTCAACACCGATAGTAGCGGTGCTCGGTGAAATAAAATAAAAACCGCTTATCGGCATCTATCCCAACAAACTTCTTATTAAACAACTGAAAACTTATAGCTTTGTACTTGCCGACACAGGAGACTCAGATACACTTGATTTTGCCTTTTCTGACGAGACGTCTTTATATTCGGCGAGACCCGCATTAACTTAAGCAACAACTTGTCAAACGGGGTATAACGACAAAGGTTGAACAGCCACTGAAGCCTCGATATCTGTAGAGCTTTTTTTCTGAAAGATACCGCAGCAGGCCTTGTAAGCCACACTTTGGCCTGGGGTTTTTCGTATCATTCGCGGCTGTACATTATGACCGCTATGAACCATAAACTGCAACCTGAAACTCTATTTGGAAAAATTCCATGTTTTTGGCCAAATCCGTATTGTACGTATAACTTTATAGATAGCCGATTGACTGATTGATTGATTCATTGATTGAATGATAATGGAATCTATAGGAATTATAACATTACCAGTATTTCTTGCATTTTGTCTAAGACGGCTCCGTCAGTGGAAAAAGGATTTATGCATATAAAGAAGTAAGCTTGCTCAAACAATTAGAAACATTATTGATAGGCTATACACCGACACGCGGGCTTGACGTCACGGAGCTGCGGCGGCGCTGCGATCGCGCCGGAGCCGGGTGGTGTGGGCAAAAGCGCGCACGTTTCGCATGGGCGTCATAGCATTTCAGCATGCCGCGAAGCTGTGTTGCCGTTAATTGCACCGAAATGTACAAGAAAAGCAGCGGACTGAGTTTGCACGAGTTCCCGGCAGACTCTGAAAGGCATAGAAGGTGGATAATATCCGTGGATCGAAAAAAATGGTCGCCTCGCTCGAACGACCGTTTGTGCGGCAAACACTTTCTTGAAGGCAAGTGCGGCTTCCATTTCAATCTCCGTTCCGAGGCTTGCTTATGTGCAGGGAAACCGTTGTCTAATCGAGACCACCCGGATTTTGTTCCCATGGTGTTCGCGCACAAAGCATCGGCCAAGCGCACGTCGGAGGCTCGCTACGCCCGTGCTACCCAGCAGAAGGGGATCGGCGACAGAACGGCAGTGTTGTAGGCGTTACTGAAAAAAAAAGTAACAAAATACGTTACTCGATACTTGCAAATAAAAGGTACGCGTTACTGTGCTACGTTACCTAAAAATAAAAGGAACGCGTTACCGCTACCGATAAGAAGTAACGCACGTTACTTCTGCGTTGCTTTTTTTAAATTATGATTTAACACATTTTACGGTTTTGACGATACAAGTCATATATCAAGAAACATTATGTTCATACAGAAACTGAACATAATTACTTTATCTCTTTTTACGGTTTCACCTAAATACTCATGAGAAAAAACGCAAGGAAAAACATGGCTTGACGCCTAAAACACGGAAAAAACTGAAGTGTAATTTCTTTAAGACTTGGGAAGTAGTAGCGAGTAACGCAACTACGTTACTTGAAATAGTAACGTAAGTACGTTACCCGTTACTCTGTCGAAAACGTAACGAGTAGGTTACTACGTTACTGAAAAAAGTAACGCGTTACCGGCAACGCCGTTACTTGTAACGTGTTACCGCCAAGACTGCAGAACGGACAAAGAGTTACTGCTTGTCATGCCTTGTGGTCATGAGGGTAGGGAAAATGTCACATCTTGACTTGAAGACGCTGTGTGTATTTAATCAATTAATGAATACACTTCCGCAGACCCACAGTCTACTGATCCCGCCGGCAGTGCGGAAACCGACTCGAAGTAATCGTAGGCCTCGAGAGACTTGTACGCCTGCACCGTGTCGGCCGTGAACTGGCTTGGCGAAAAAACTAAATAAACGACGACGTGAGCCGTCAACCTCGGTGGCAGCAACTTTACGTCGGAAGTCCAGCAGGCCTTGTTTACGGCGTACGAATCCTCGTAGGCAACGCCGTCCACGCACAGTTTGTTTCGATACCGCTGCCGTTCAGGCTCGGGCAGTGAGCTCAAATAGTCGGGCATAGCATACGACATACGTATGCAGAAAATACGACGCACAAATAAATATACAAGCGTCCCTACAACGTCAACAACGAGCGCACGCCATAGAACGCAATGGCGAAAACACGGAGAGCCGGGCTGTTTTTGCCCACATAGCTACCGCGCATGCGCGGCCTTCCGGACGTGTTGGTAAACAGAGTCGCTCCGCGTGTCGGTCTATAAGTATAAATCGAAAAATTGAAAAGTACTTGAGAAAAAAAAACGGGAATCTGAAGAAAATTGGAATATGCAAATATTATTCCGCGTTATTTTTTTTTTTTTTTTAGAAACGAGGTTATTTACTTTAAGTAAATGAAAGTAATATATGGCTTTGTTAAAACGTATTCGCGATATATGTACGGTAAATACCCACGTGTGACCTCTATTTGCGAAAAATAGCCTTACACTAGTTTAGGAGCGTTTGAAATTTACTGTTAGTTCTGGTACTCTTTTACGCACGCCAGTTACGGCCTTAACACGCTCTTTTGCGACGGAGCCTTGAATGGACACACCAGTACAGGTTTCACAAGATAGTGACTAATGTATTCAGAATGAGATGGATCAAAATATAAAAAAGTGTTTATGATTTGGACTACATTCTTCAAAACTCAACGCCTTCTGAAAACTCAGATCGCGATTTTTCTTGACGAACTAGTTTTTCTAATTGCAACCCCGTTACTGACGCTTTTCTGCCTCGTTTTTCTTTTTGTGTAGGCGACGACGCAGTTTCTGTCGAAACACGATATGCCAGTACATCTCGGGGGCGCCCCACCAGGCCTTTATCGGAAAGATATGACTCGGGTAAGACCAATAATGTCAGGTACAAAGAATGAAGCGTTTCATCGCAGACCTCGTTTTCGATTTAATGCAAAATTCCACTACTCTTGAAGCTAACTCTGATTTAGTCTCGAGAAGTGAAGCGGGTCAAGCTTGAAAAGAGTTGACAGTTTGCCAAAACACCTGCGCCTCGAGTTCTACCACCTACACAACGCAACGATGAAAATAAAAAAAGGACAAGACTCAGGAGAGAGTACTCCGAGACGCTTCGATTAAACTTCGTCAGCTACGAAAACTTTGAAAGCAAAAACAAGAAAAGAAAACGGTACAAAAGGAGGACGTCTCCATGCCGTCGAGTGCCTGGAAGGCTCATCCTGGACTCGGGAGCTAGTGCCCGCTGCGTTTCTCATAAAACGGAATTCTTAATATAACGGCTTGATCGACAGATCGAAGTACAACTGCAAAATGTTTTGTTATGATCGATGATTTTGTTAAGATGGTACGCCTTATTGACACTAAGTACATCTTATCCAAATCGAGTTATACGCTTGTCTTTATAGCGTTCCTTTTGTGGTTTCTAAATAAAGTCAAACACAAAGCATATTCGCCGAAATGCTGTTTTAAAGTAATTACCAAACATCACGCACGCTAAGATGACAGATTAAGTGCCAACACCTTGTGACGTAACGTCAGGATTTCAGTTGGCACATGCACAAGGCACTTAGAAACATTACGGCCAATTCAGTAAATAAAACGCCTTTATCGTTTGTTGATTTGTTTTTCTTTTCTGACAGAGCATTGTTTTTGGTATTTCATTGTGGAAACTTTCTTCATATATAAGAAAAAAAAACGATTTTGTCTTCTTCCTGTAGAAGTGCGAAACCCCACGCCGAACCCTATTCAAGGCCCGTTGGAAGGATACAAAGAAATTGGGAATAACAAGAAACTCAAGAATGAATTCCGAACTAATTTCATCTAGAACTTGTTCGGGAAATGTATATTATGATGTGCTCACTTGATCTATAGTCAAATTCATTCTCCCCCCCCCCCCCCCCAACATCTTAAATGAAACAAAAAAAAAGCACGGGGACTGCAGGGTCGCGTGTTTCAAGCGCTGACATCAGACACTATGCTCCGACCCACCGCAACCTGGCAATCGGCGAAGGCTACGGTCCCTGATAGGCAATCAGCAGGTGGAAGGAAAACACGTGACTGTACTCTATTTTAGTAGTTTAGCGCGGTGCTGTCAAAGCCACGGTACTACGAATTTTGAGTGACAGGCTCATCTCCAAGGGGGACAAAAGCGACGGGTAAGAGTGGAGTTCCTCCTCCTCTTCTCCAACTGCTCGAGTTGCGCGCCCACCTCGATGCCTTTAAAAAGACCTGTCACGTGCTTCGCCTCCATCGCTCTGATTGGCTCGAGGGGGCCTTAAGAATTGGATGGTAAACGGTCGCAAGACTAGAGAAACTCAATATGGCATGTTACAAGCCTCCACAAACTGCGGGGAAATGGTTGCCTTACGTGCGGTGCTTTCCATCCTTAGCACAGCCAGGCTCGAGAGCCTGACTTGGGCGGAGGGACGCTGTCCAAGCGGACATCGTTTCAACTACTCATCACGTGACGGAACCTACCAAACCGACACCTCCTAGATAAGAAAGCCCTGATGCTGAATTTTTCTGCGTCACTAAAGATGGCCGTCGGAGGTCTCAGATCGAACACGGGTGCTTTGTCCGCGTTAGGCTACAGCTCGCGCATACTCAATGCGCACACGATTCCCAGCCTAATGCTGACGCAGCAGTAGTGCCCTATCTGTGCCCTCCTCTACACTGTAAACACAAAATAGTTTTCTTTTTTTTTTACAGGAAGAGAATTCAATTTTTAATTTTACACGCTAAAACTGACCTGCTCAGTGCACATTCCGTAAATGTTTAAGCTTTCCTTATACAGGAAACGTTTTTTCTTCCTCATTATAGAGCGGAAGGCCCGCGTGGGACACTTCTTTACTGACGCAAAATGATTCGGCATTTCGGTTTTTTTTTTTTTTTTTTATCTAAAAGGTGTTTCCCCAACCTCTGAATCGTGAGGAGAGGGGCGAAAGGTAATGGTTTTGTAAGGAGGCTGACTGATTGCCGAGCGAGTATAGGCAACAATGTGGTGTCACGAGCGGAGCTTCTACTTTAAAACGAACCGGAAAAATTGGCGCCTGCGCACAGAGAAAACTCAAATTTTGGCCGAATGTGCACTCAGAATGTGTTTTACTGTGTGAAATTTCAAAGCGCAGATTGCTCCTGTAAAACAATTAGAGCAAAAAAAAAATTCCCAAGGTCATGGTTGAACGCGTTCGTAGACAACCGAGTTAGCGACGAGCAGCTGGGTTTTTTCGCGTTGCGAAGCAGACAACTGTTCCAGTGAAAACCTAGCTATTTTCTAGAGGAGCCTTGTGCTTTCCGCTCTTTGTAAGCTCACCGTTTTGTCACCTTTAGCTTTCATTTGCATATACGACTACTTTGGGCCAAGCCTTATGTTATAAGACTTAAAATACCAACGTACTGGCAGTTTTCAATAGAACGAGAGCAAACACACTGTTTTTGCCCTGTCGCGCAATGGCTCAACAGGCATAAATAATACCTCCTCAAACGGCCGGGTAAAGTTAAACATGCAAAAAAGGCGAGCTGGGTAAAGTTAAACATTTCTAAAACCCAAGACGGAGGCTATAAGACGTCTTGTGTTTGTCCCCTTTTTGTAGCCTCCGTCTTGGATTTTAGAAATGTTAATATTATGTTTGCTCATCTGTGGCACGCAGTGTGGGTACCTTGCAACATAATTTTATGTATAGCTCAATTTTCCTACACCTAATTTCAACAATACAAGCAACGAAGTTAACTAGATTCACAATTATAAGCCTGCTTCTACTTTTGTATTATTTCATTAGGTTTCCTTCCCGCAGTTTCTCCGGAAGTTCATGTAGTCATCGATAGAGCCCACGACAAACACTTCAAACTGAGAAGCAAAATAATGGAGTATTTGGCCATCTTCATGGCCGCGGTAAGTGCACCCAACCTAATTTAAGTATTATTTTTAAAAAAAATACCATCATTCATTCTTCGAAACTTGATTTCTACAATTTTATTGGACAATTTTAATATTGTCTTCATCCCTAGATCTTTAATGCCTGATATAAGCGCAACCCCGATGATTCGGGTGTTTTTTAGCGTCACGAAGGGCCACACACTTCAAACAACCCATATTAAAATTACATATGACTATTATCTCTGACTTGCGCAAAGTCATGTACGCGATATCTTAACATCGGTCACACTGGTAACATTTATTCGGGTTATTTAGCAACCCTGATCAACGTCATTCCTCAGGTCTGAATCAGAATAGGCTCGCTATTACAAATATAAGCGGTTTCTAAATCGAAATGAAAAGTAATGGTCGCCAAAGATAAAGAATTAAAGAATATATTTGTATTATGGCAAACAGCAAGAGGAGGAAATGTTCTCCTGGCCATTCGCACGAAAAACGTTCATCGGTCGCAGAAACGTATAATCGGCACCGAAGCAAATTAGAGCTCAACTGACCGATTGTCGGATCGGTAAACGGGTAGCCCGTGTCGCCGCAGTCGTGCAAACCTTAGGGCATACCCGTCGGAAATTAGATTTTCGTGAGCGTGCAATCTACGAAGCGCAGGGGAGGTCAGCAGAGCAGCTCTTCCAAAAGCGCACTTTCGAGACGCCGCTTTACCCTGCGTCGGGCGTTCGCCGGCCATGCGTGACTGCGCGTGGCTTCCCTTTTATCGCAGAATGTCTCATTGACCTAGTCTGGACGAAAAAGTCGGCGAGAAATCCGGCGGCCACTATTGGCCGACGCCGCACTTGACCTTGGCGCCGGCCAATCACAGCCGCCCGATTTCTCGCCGACGTTTTCGCCAAATGTCCCGATTAGGGCCCCTGGTCTCAACAACGGTTCGCGGGACGCTACTATGCGACACGCGAGG
Organism: Ixodes persulcatus; assembly: GCA_013358835.2. Classification (NCBI taxonomy): domain Eukaryota; kingdom Metazoa; phylum Arthropoda; class Arachnida; order Ixodida; family Ixodidae; genus Ixodes; species Ixodes persulcatus. The sequence continues at coordinate 30,258 of JABSTQ010006815.1, forward strand.
CTGCGCAGATGGCATCTCTCAACGTCCGCGTGCCTGAGATCGCAAAGGTGGAATAACCACCAAGTCATTAATACTTTTGTTTACATTTATTTATACTTTTCCGCTGGAACAATATAGGCATTACTCAACCAAAAGGCATCGTTATACATAGCGCGATGCATTGTGCCAAAGACAGGCCGAAACTGTTTCTAGATAAAGGCAGATATAACGTTACTACTCCTTACACGTTTTTTTTTTTTTTTTGTTGTTGTTTTTTTTTTAGAAATACACGAGATTATTATGGAGTCATGCTTCAGAACTTGACGTAAACGATGTTGGGTGACCTAATTACACGTGTCACCATTTCCTTCCACTCTTCATCTTCCACAAAAAACTTAGGATGCGTTGCCCCACTGGGATCACAATAATCGCAGATCGCAACCCAGGAAGCCTAGGCAACTCCCCCTTTGCTATCGACCTTCTCTGTTCCCTAAAACGTGCAAATCCCTTATACTGCTAGTGTATCGAACACGTTACCTAGATGGCCGAAAAATAAAGGTATTTAAAATGTGTTAATGTTTCTTCAGGAGTATTTTGATAACTCTCACGGAGAAATATTGCATCAACACGAATTCCAGAGGCAGGCATAAACATTCCGGTTGCCATACGGAGTTGAATTACTGGAACGGACTCTGTTGTGAGAAATGTGCGCAAGGCATCCTTTTAGCACAGCATTTTGAATTGTACTTTTTTTTTCTATAACACGTGGGCAAACTACTGATGCGCCAAAGATATTTCCGAATAACTGTCTTCCGAAGGACCCCCGAGATGAACGGAGCTTTCTATTAAATGACCTCAAACAATCGTAAATTAAAATCTCTTCATGAATAAATATGTCCCTTATCCACGACAGATGTCTGTCTTACTAGAATCATTTTTAATGAATATAATTACAGTAATATATTTGTTATATTCACTTCGAGCCCTTGACTGACGGAACATTTCTCACTCTACCTTCGTAAACGTCTCCACCGCCATCACTTTCCGGAAAAGATACACCTAAACAAAACTTTTTTTTTAATGCGTTGTTTAGATTTGATTTATTCTCTCTCATGTTGGGTATTACATTTTGTAGGTGAATCTGAAATATAGGACTATGATGTACGTGGACCTGCAGCTCGTCGTGACCAAGGTCACCATTTTCCACGTAAGACGCCTTCCGAGCTTCCGTCTGTACACGCTCCGTTATGATATTTTCGTAGATGATTTCTCCGCTACGACATGTGGAACTCTGCAGGCAAGGCTGGTGGCGAGCATGCGCAATAGTGGTTTCCTTGTCGCTGAGAGCGTAGCGGAGGGGGAAAAACGGTCTACGAAAACCTCTTATATTTGAAAACAGAACAAACACGAGACCCATTTTTCTTTTGTAGATTGCATCTTTTAGCTACCGGGTGCGGTCCGCAAAATAAAACATTAAAAAATGCGTATTTAATTTGATAACACGCTCCTGGTCTATACTTCTGATTTAGGTATAAACGACAATAACTTTAGTAGATATTTGAATGAGAAATAAGTCAGGAAATATTTCGCTAAACTAGCTTCCCTGCCGGTAAAGCTTACCTTTACCAATGCGATTCTTTCTGCATTAACTTTCGTCAATTTTTTTGGTTTTTTTAATTGTTTTTGCAGTTGTTGTTTTTTGTTGTTGTATTGTTGTGGTTTGGACTGGACTAGACTAGACTGGTTTCGTGAGGCCGAAGCGCGGTTCCCGCCGCGCTCTTTTGTTCCGTTCGCTCGCTCTTGCACGGGACGCGACGGGCGCGACGACATAAGGCATGTGTTAGAAGTTAGGCGTTACAAGTAACGACATTAGACAGTTTTAGCATAGCGTTGCTGGCTCTTGCGTACGCAATACGCAATAATATAGCGTACGCTAGAAACGACCTGCTCGGACCGATTGTAGTTGTGCGTTACGTTGCCGAGTGAACATCTCGCAATATCGTGTCGATTCAATTTACCAGAACCGTGCTTATAGCGCCACCATGCTCCTCAAAGGAAATATTGAAAATGAAAACGTTTCTAATAAATTTATTTCAAATTAAACCAAGCCGCAGCTGCCTGGTCAGGCGCGCTTTTCCCGGGGTACGTAGGCTACGAGTACGAACGCGTAGCCAAATTCGATCCCGGGGCCTCCGTCAAAAGTCCCGTGGAAACAGCACGTTTTATCACACTATCGCGGGAATAAATCCATGACCTGCTGATGTCCAGTGCATGGCGGCGACTTTAGCAATTTGTTTGAAGAGTCGTTCGCCTGTCGGCGATGAACAGCGCGAAGAGGCTTAGCGCTGAGCAGATCGCAGCGGTCACGCACATTGCCAGCGGTGAACTTTCACTATGCACTCCTTCAGCCGCACGGCGATCTGATTCGACCGCGGTAGGTGCCGAAAAGAATTGCCGAGCCGAACACCACTCAATTTCACGCAATATTGAACTTCGCGAACACCACGTCGCCCTTTCTGCGCCAGTCGAGGTAACCGCCATCTTGAAACTGATGCTCTCGTTGGGCCCGAGATATCTCGAGAGCTTCCCGCAAAGACCGCTAACCCGAAAAGCAAAATCCCCCGCCTTGCGTGCGTACGCACTACGCTAACCCTTCTATTGCGTTCTGCGCATGCGCACTGTCGACCCGCAATTTCTTAGCGTACGCAAAGCTTTAGTGTTCGGTAAACTAAAACTGTATTTTACTAGTATCGCGTTACTTGTCCCAGTAACACTCTAAGGTACTCGGTAGCATTAAAATTCCCTAACGAGTAGACGATTTTTGTTACTATATTTAGAATTTTTATTAAATGATGTTACTTGTAACGTCTTATTAAAATTAGTCCGATTTTTTTTATTGAAAACATTAGTTTATATTAGTTTTTATTTCATGAACTAAGCAAAAACTGTAAAAAAAAATCAATTCCTGCGCAACGTCTTAAAAAAAGTTTAAATATTTTCTCTAGTGATGCTTGGGCTCAAAACAAGTGACAAGGCTATTTGCTAGTAGTTCCCTCTTCGCTCCCAGGTACGAATTTCGTCAAAAAGACTTTCCAACAATAAAGAACCTGACCCATGCAGTAAAGATGCGGACGTTTCGCTGAAAGAAACATGCGTTTGGGAGACAACTATCTGACGCCGTTCATCGATGGGGGCACGGCTCAGGGCGTCCATATTCGCCATCCGTGTTCCCGGCCTATGCCTGATGGTATAATCATACTGGTTTAGTCTTCCTAACCATCTTGCAATTTGCGGTTTCATCAACTTCCACGTGTCTAAATGGACGCCGGCGCTACAGTCAGTCACTATCGTGAACTTCAAGCCAAGAAGAAAACACCGCAGTCTTTCCACTGCCCACACGACTGCAAGAAGTTCAAGCCGACTGGAGTGGTAATTTTGTTCCACGTCGCCCGTGCGTCGACTTACGCAGTAAACCTCTTGGCACGTATTGGCATCGTCCTTCTGAGGAACATGCCAGCCAGGCCTTTAGAACTTGGCATCTGTATGCAGTTCGGTCTCACGTTTAGAGTCAAAGAACTGTGGAATGGGATCTGACACGAACTTGTTCATCAATTCACTGAAGGCGCGACCCGCGTCTTCTGGCCTCTTGAAACCAGTTAGAGACTCTGAACAGTCTTTGCAGAGGTGCGGCAAGGGCAGCATAGTAAGGCACAAGCCTTCTTAAGAAACGTGACGAGTCCGAGGAACTTCTGCGGCCGCGTCACGTTTGTCGGCGCTCGTAGCCCCGTCATAGTGCTGCAAACTTCTGCGTTCCTGGTTTTCTTCCTTTGGTTGTGAGCACGAAACGCAATTGTTTCACTTCGTTTTTTTGCAAACTCGCACTTTGAATGGTGCAATGTCAGTCCTGCCTTGAAGATGGCGTCGAATACTTGTTGCAACTTGCCGATCATTTGCGCACTGCTCTTCATACTTGTGTGAAAGAACGACATGTCGCGAACGCAGAGCGAAGCAGACAGCGGAATGCGGGGACCGTAGGCGGCGATCGAGGGTAGCTCCGGTGGCTCTCCGAAAACAACAGTATCCGGACAGTTGTGAGGTTGGAATTCTCATTCTTCGCCGAGTCGGACTCTGAACCCCCGAGCTAAACGCTAACGGATATCGTCGAGAATCAGCGTAGCGACCCCCGCGATTCGGCATCATTTTTTTTTTTTTTTGTCCTGCTAAGCATTTTGGTTTGAATGCCCAATTCTAATAACTAAAAACTAAAATTTCCAAAGCCCATACCGATCAACATTACGGGAATTCATTGGCTCTGAGCGATAACGAGGGGCTTGGGACACGCCGCACCCGCATTTATCAAGAATTCGGTGACAATAGTCTAATTAAAAACAGGTCGGTGATTGCTGCTTCCATGGTATTGCGGGGCAATGCAAAAATAGCAACAACGTTATTAATGTATTCTAATTTCTACTGGCGTACTACCTATACGGCCATGTTTTTTTTTTTGTTTTTTTTACAGGATGTTTCGGAACCTTTTATAACGAGATCCGACCATCACCCAACAATAATGATGGGTCAGACACTGTGGAACTTCAGCACCTACGTGGGAAAGACAGAAGACTTCAGAAACGATGACATGGTTGTATTATTGACCGGGTGTGTACACGAAACCGGGAAAAGGCTGCGGGGCATTTAATAATTAATTGATCGTGCAATATATATTTTGGTCGTTTGCGCAGTGTGACACAGGTTAAGCGGAAAGACCATAATTACTCCATTTCTGATAGAAACTGAACTCAGGCTTTCGCATTTTCACGGACAAAACAAAACAACAAAAACGTCTGCTTTCATTTTTTTCATGTGAATGACGTAAATGTTTGTTTATTTGCACTCGGCGCTCCCTTAAGATTCAAATATACGCCCCATAAGTCAACTATGAAAACAAAGAAATTGTTGTAAATTACAAATTTTAGATCACGTTAGGTATAATAAAACATTATTCCTGATTCTTGACATAAATTGAGTGAGTGTGTAAGGACTACTTCTAAGTTTATGAACAAATTCTCCCGACAAGCTCACCCTTCTGTTAGGTTACGGTAGAGTGTACTGGAGATAGCCTAAAGTTTTTGTGGTCGCGATCAGTTGCATGTTGGTCAACTCTAATAGAACGGAGTAGCTTCGGACACTCCAAACGCTTCGAACGGAGACGCTCCTCCTCAGGATCCTCCGTGGAACATGACCACTCCTCCGGGATGGGCAGATGCGTTCCCGTCGTTGACCTTCCCGGGAATCCCCTTCCCACGGTCCCGGATATCAAAGCACAGATTTTCGCAATCGCGGCGCTAACAACACGTGTTCAACGCAAGAGCGAAGTTAATTATGATGTGAAAGATACGTGTCGATAAGCGATGTGCATAAGTGTATGCGCTTCTTCACACCGTTATCGAGTATTCCGATGAATAGGCAAGTGGGCGAAAGCCCACTTGCCCATCCCTTGGAATACTCGTAAACGGTGTCCCAATACGCTCGATTTTCGACCTATTCTGCGGAGGTCCGAAAAAGCAGTCGAATTCATGCTGGACAACCAGCAATCCTCGTCGTCGCTGCTACTCGGGCCGCTGCTGCTGGAGGAGCTGCACGAGCAACTTGACGACGAACTGTCATCAAGCAGCAGCAGCAGCAGCAGTAAAGCGGGCAGCACTTCGCGAGCGGCCATTACGAATTCTTCCGAGGCGAGGTGCCCGGCGAGAAATGAAGTCACGTGTTCGCGCCGAGGGCTGACCAGACTGGCTTCCATTTGAATCCGACGAATTCGGCGGAGCGACTTTTCTCGGATCCGGACGGAGATCTGGAGTGGGAGCAAATCCAAATCGACGAATGGAATACGTCCGTCACGATCCCGATCGCCCAGTGAAATAAATAGGCGAGCTCCAGAAAAATCTATTCCGGCGCGCTCTAAAACGATAAGTGGAATTCGCCACAAGAAAGATATCACCTCCAGGAGGAGTTTAGAGACTCTGTAATCTAATCAATATGATTGCCAAAATAATGCACTTTCATGGTATACAAAACAGAAAGAGTAGAGACAAGTATGGTTCAGATGCAAAACATACTTCAGGCTTTAGAAAACAAGTTAAATCAGAACAGGTTAGGTGCTAAGCTCAAAAGTTTGGCGAGTGGCTGCGATCCTGAAAGAGGTGCCCTTGTTAGACGGGTCGATGACCTGGAAAAGTGTTCCAGGTGGAACAACCTCATTGTAAAAGGGATAAAAGAGCAAAGGACAGAAAATGAAGATGTACTTATGACAAAGATAAATGATGCGAGTATTCGGTGATATACTGAATCATAAATTACGCTGTATTGCAAGAACACATAGACTGGGGTGAAAAAACGAAGGGTAGGGATTGAATGGTTAAACTCAAGGTTGCAGACTTCGGTGAGAAGAAAACCCTTTTGAAAAACTGTTCTAGTCTTAAAAGTACATCAATCAGCATTAAGGAACACATTTCTGAACAAGTTGTTGGAAAAATAAAAAAAAAAGCTTATAACTCTACTACAGAATAGAAGAATAGGTGCCGAAGTCAAATAAATATTTGATAAGTTATGGCTCAATGTTTTATACGCTTTGAAAAAATTGCGAATGAGATGTACAAGTGCCATGGTCCCTACGGAGCTGATAATCAGTGACTAAAACAAAAGGATCTTATTTGCTTTAAAATTATGAACATGAACCTCTAAAGTGTTTTGCACAAGACAGTAGCCGCAATTGAAACTAGACTCTTAGAACGCGAACTTGATATTATATTCATTAGGGAAACCTGGCTTCATAAGGATATTTTAGACTCTGAAATCACGCCGTCAGGCTATACAATAGTACGGAAGGACTGAGGAGTGAGGGGTAACGGTGTCGCAATCATGGCTTTTTTTTCGGACTTGGTGATGTGAGTGATGTGTAAAAGTTGTGTGTTAAGATTAAGTTGAATGCCCGTACAGCCTATATTGGAGGCATATATATACCTCCACCTCGTAGGTTGATGTCTTGATAAAATAAGAAATTATATGGAATTAAATGTGAGCCCCAAAGATGATATAATATTATTACGTTATTTTAGTTTACCAGGAATTGACCGGTTTACAAATTCTCCTGGAACAATTGAAGTAGCTATGCTAAGTCCACCCCTAATCCGAGTGCGTTGGGAGATAAGGGCTCGCCAATCCAAACAACCTCTTCCCTTTCATGACCTGACCCTGTTTGCTGTTGAGTGAATATGCGCAGGAGCATGATCATGTGGCATAACTATGGATGTATGCAGCGGCATATTCCAAGATGCAGTAAAAAGACTAAAACCCGAGTTCCTTGATTAATACTCAAAGATATATGCATGAAAAAAAAAACACGACATACTAAAAATAAAAACTGTATTGGTACCATAAGTCAAGAATTGAAGCCTGTTGTGAAAGAATATAAGGATACATTTTACGATATAAAGCCTAAACCATTTCTGGATGAGGAACCCGGCAAGGTATGGCAATACATTAACCCGTAGACCAAGTCACATTGTGACAGTGACCTCATAATTTGGTCAAGGCCGTGTTCAAGAATTCATTTATTTTCTTCTGCCTTTATTTAAGATGGCGGAACGCTGCCAAGTTTCAGTACTTTTTCAAATAGTCCTCCAATCAAGAACATAAAAATACACGAGCAAGGAGTTTTCAACCTTTTACTGGACATCGATACAAAGAAAAAGCCGGGGCCCAATGGAGTTCATAATGAATTCTTGAAAAGATACGCTGCGTCGGTTTCCAAGTATTTTCCTTGATTTTCCAGTCATCTGTAGAAAATTGTTATATTTAAGGCGCATGGAAACGTGCGAAAATCATGCCGCGGTTCACAAAAGTGCCAGTGCATGCTTTAGATATCCCTAGTTATAGTACCATTTCACTGCCTAGCACGTGCTCTAAGTTACTTGAACATGTATTATCTAAACACCTAACGTCTCATATTCAATTTTTTTCGCTGTCGTTCCGATCTCAGCATGGCTTCAGCATAGGGCTTTCGACAACAACCCAGCCAATTGAAACTGTTCGCGATCACTCACAGACAATAAATTGCCGTCGACTAACTGGCATAGTGTTTTTAGACAAAATGTTTCACTGCGCGTCGCATTCAAAAGTGTTACTAAAATCAACTCCACTTTTGGGAGTTCAATCGTCACGGAATAGTCTTCGTCTTACCTTTTCTTTCCCGAATAGTATGTGAACGTTTGATGGCGTAAATCAAGACATTCATGAGAGGCTTCAGGTGTACCCAGGGAAGTGTGTTGAACAACCTTTTATTTTTAGTTCTTATAAGCGGTTTTTACAACATCATTCAGTACCATTAAAGCTATATATTGCTGACGATTGTGTTATTTATAATAAAGTGGAAACACCAGATGATCAGTTCGTGCGAAATTGGAATCTACAAAAAATACAAAACTGGTCTGACCCATGCCAAATGTGCTAAATCCCCCAAAAAATGTGTCTGCATGCCAAGAACTAAAACAAAGAAAAATTGTTTTTATGAATTTAGCATACACGGTAGCGCGCGTGCAAGAGTCAAAGAACATTAATACTTCATTTTAACATTTACTCCAAATCTACGGTGGGATACCGATATCGATATTGTTTTCATTAAGGCTAGCCAAACATTATGGCGGCTGAGACGAAACTTGGATAGCTCATCGCTCAATATAAAACTACTTGCTTATAAAAGTCTGCTTGTGCCTATTCTGCAAAAATCGTATATTACCCTCATATCATAACAAATTGTGCTAAACTTGAAAAACTCCAGCGACGATCGAGACTACCGTTTCATCTTTAATGAATATCGCCGCATTGACTTCATTCAAAACTGCGTGAACTCGCCAACATTTAATCACATGAATCTAGAACTAAGCTTCATGGGTGAAAATTAGGTTTTTTTTAACTGTTCATAGTCACATTAATATGAATAAATCCGACTACTTTGAATTCCGCACATGCGAATCCTCAAGGCACGGCCATAGCGTGTCCATTCCAAACCTATATGTTCGAAAGGCAAAATTAAAATTAAACTTCTTCGCAAGAGCGAATGAAAAGCGGAATGCTTTACCCGATAAATCAGTGTTGTGTAGAGTACTTATCTTTGTGCATTTTTCAAAGGCATAGAAAATCTTTTGGTGTCCATGTAGGCGAATATGTCTGACCTTTTTGTTCTCTGATATTTTTTTTACCTTTTCACCCATGCTTTGATTATTCATGGCATTATGTTGGCGTTTCTTGCTTGGCGAGTGTTTAGTTTCTATATTATTTCTGTTAATGCGTATCTTTTGTTTCTTTTACTCTGTGATTTCCACCACTGCAATAACTCTAACGGGTCAACAGTATCATTAAATGATTGAAGTGATAAATGGAAATAAATAATAACTTTTATCTAAAATTTTTCTAACAAAAGAAGTAAGCGACTGACGGCCTACCCTTTCTCGATGTCTTCAAAGACCATCTATACTCGTTATCGCCTCAAAAAACCGCAATAAAAAAAAAGTCCGGCCTTTTGCGGAACGTTAATAATTTGACAATTCATGTGCTGAATTATGATATTTTTGGGTGCACCTTAGATTATCTTTATGTAATTTAATCAAGATGCACACGTCTCAAACGATAAGTGCATAGTTTCTCCCTTCAATAACCAAATTTTGTAAGAACTACTTTGCGCAGCGCATGAATAATGCGCAAAACTTCCTTTTCTTTCCTGATGTGACACCGAGCATGGTCACTGCAGCACAAGAAGCGCCGTGCGTACCGCGTCCAATCATCTTATTATCGCACCTCGGCCAATGAGATTACAGCATTAGCCGATAAGAAGGCCGAAGAACGAACCATCGTAAAGCAAATAGCGTGAACTAAATGAGCCAAGCCTTGCGTTTTTTTAAACTGTCAGTTATGATACCGCAGATCACCGTTTCCGAAGGTCCTTGGGGAAAATCTTCGGATCTTCATTATTTGCTTACTTTCAAAATTTTACAACATATTATTAATACGACAAAAATCGACGTCCGGACATATTTTTCTGTCGTGGCTCGTAGACAATGCGTTTATACCCTTTTTTTCCGTTCCATAGGATGGACATAGGCTACGTGAATACGACAACTAACAAGTCTTATGCCCTGGGCATTGCTGGTGAGACTTTTGTCTTTCTTTGTTTTGGTAGCGAATTCGCGAAACTCAATCGTCCTGTCTAATAATGAGATCTGTAATCGAGGTAACTCAATCCACATTGAAAAAAAAATACTATATATGATTTATCTAACAAACATATCGAAACTGATAGAAGTTATGTGATCTGCCATGTTTTATGTTTATATGACAAATTCATATAAACATATTATTTTGTTTGCAGTGGAGAGATTGTAACGGAAACTGAGGTAAATGACGAAAGGTATAGGTGCATAATTCTTAGGAGTCGACTTGTGTCCAACCAATACATTGAAAAACGAAATGCTCAACAGAAGAAATCAAGTGCACGCAGCAGAACACCATCAGCAGTTTCTAAAGCGTGTGGCACGCGACAAGAACAAGGCAGAGATACCCCCAAAAAGTGTCCCGGAATGCAAATACTGAAATACGTGTATTTTAAAGTCAAAATACAGATACTTAGATGCAGAATTGTTGTTTAAGCAACCGGATATCTCTGAGCTCCTTTTGCAAAAAAAGGCAAAGAAGTATACTGGAATACAAATACAGTGATTGCCTAAATTTTTTTTCCCGAATGCGGCATATTTGTAAAAACATAGAATGGTTGGTGTTGGGTGTTTATGGCGCAAAAGCTACTAAGGCTATAGAGCGCCAAAAACAAGACTATTGCAGGAAAATGTTTAAAGAGAAGAAAGAGGCTTTAGTAGCCAGTGATTAGATAAAAGATGGTAATGGGGTACCAAAAGGTAAAAGAGTGATGGGCATGATCTGAAGGTTAAGAAAGCTACAATCGGTGTAGAAGGCCGATACTATCTAAAAATTTGAAAACATTAGTGTGCGTCACAAGAGAATCATCACTTAAGAGCAGAGTTGGGTGTAGTGGGACTTGTTCTTGATACAGTTGCGAAAAATACAAAAGACGTTCTTCATGATAAGCAGGACATTCTACTAGAATATGTAGAATGCTTAAGGCATTGTCACACTGCTCACAAGTGGGGGCATCTTCCCCACGAAGGAGGTAGCCATGAGTCAGATGAGTGTGACCAATCCTGAGCCGGCAAAGGACAACCTCAAAAAAGCGTTCATGGTGGCGTGCACTCTGCCATTCGCTCAAAAGAGGTTTGATCATGTGCAACTTGTTGCCGATTTCTTGATCCCATTCAGCCTGCCATTGGGACTTTACGTGATGCCTGAGACGGGCTTTGTAGTCTGCATAAGGAATGTCGTGGAGATCAATTGTTCGCTTCACGCAAGTACTTGCTGCGCGATCTGCAGCCTCATTGCCCGGAATGCCCACGTGGCTGGGAATCCAGCAAAATATAATTTCGTTTCCCTTTCTTGAGGCAGCAACAACCTTATTTCGCAGTTGAAGAAGCAGGAAGTGCTTGAGGGGTGTCAGTGAAGACAGTGCACGCAATGCACTGAGGGAGTCAGTGTATACGATGGAGCGAGGCAGCTTCTTATCGAGTATGTAGCTTGTGGTTACAAGCAGACCATAGAGCTCTGCTGTGAAAATAGAAGCAGAGGAGTTGATTCGCCTAACAAGTTGAACTGTCGGGCCAATCATTGAACACCCAACAGCAGATTCAGTCTTTGTACCATCTGTGTAGAAGCTTACATATTCGCCATACTGACTTTGCAGTGCGAAGAATTCCTGAAGAAAGACACCATTGGGAGTATCACCTTTCTTGTATCGCGTCAGTGAGAGGTCACACTTAATGACATGGTGCTCCCAAGGTGCTCCTGCAACAGTAGACTGCACTACAGGAGGCCTCCAATCGAGTCCCATGTTCTCACAGGCACTTTTCAATCTCATAGAGAAAGGAGGCACAGTTGTGGCTTTGTTTTGAAACACCCTTTCAGAGCGCATGTCTTCCACAGCCATTCGCGCAGGGTGATCAGAGATGGACCTGACTCTCAGGGAATACATAAAGCCCAGTGAAAATCTTCTCTTCTCAAGAGACAGCTCGTTGGCCTCTGCATACAGACTTGGCACAGGAGACGTGCGAAAGGCACCCGTCGCCAATCGCAACCCAAGATGATGGATAGGGTCAAGCATTTTTAGAGTGGAAGGCCTAGCTGAACCATATACAATACTGCCATAGTCCAGTCGTGATCGCACTATCGAGCGATATATCCTCAAAAGGCACGTCCGGTCAGAACCCCAGGATCGGTGGGACAGGACTTTAAGAATATTAAGTGATTTGAGAGCTTTTAATCTTAGATTCTTAATATGAGCACCAAAGGTTAGTTTGCTGTCGAATATAAGACCCAGAAACTGGTGCTCAGGCTTCACAGATATTGTGGCATTGTTTAGTGCTAGAACCGGCTCTGGAAATAGTCCGCGTTTCCGAGAAAAGCACACACACACTGTTTTATCTGAGGAAAACTTAAACCCATTTTGATTGGCCCAGGTTGATAGCTTATTGATGGTCAGCTGAATTCGTCGCTCACACAGTGACAGATTGCAAGAGGACACAGAGATCTGAAGGTCGTCTACATAGAGTGAATATTGTACCGACGGGGGATAGCCAATGCAAGGGGGTTCCATTTGAGAACGCCTTCCTGAGGAACTCCATTTTCCTGGACAAACACTTTAGATAAAGTTGTTCCTATCTGAACACGAAAGGTACGCCTGCTGAGGTAGCTCTCAATGGTACGAAGCATTCGACCGCGAATACCCAGATCATACAAGTCCCTCAGTGTACCAAAGCGCCAGGCTGTATCGTAGGCTCTTTCGAGGTCGAAAAATACAGATAGGCAATGTTGTCTATGAACGAAGGCCTCACGCACGACTGTCTCCAGCCGTACTAAATGGTCAAGAGTGGACCGAGACGAACGATACCCGCATTGGTTCACATCTAGATGTTTGTTTAGTTCAAGGAAATACATCAGTCTTCTGTTAATTATTCGTTCAAGAGTCTTTCCAAAGCAGCTAGTCAAAGCAATAGGCCTATAACTAGCCGCACAGGATGGCTCCTTACCGGGCTTGAGTATGGGTATGATTGTTGCCATTCTCCAGTCCAATGGAAAGTAGCCCTCGAACCAAATACGATTAAAAAGGTATAAAACAATATCGAGTGTGGAAGGATGGAGATGTTGAAGCATATAGTAATGAATGCCATCTGGACCAGGAGCTGATGACTTAGAGTTTTGGAGCACTATGTTAAGTTCGTGTAATGTAAAAGGGGCATTATAAGCTTCGCGTTCACCACCAGATATTTTCAGTACCATACTCTCAGCTTTCTTTTTATGTTGCAGAAAAGCAGGCGGGTAATGCTGCGAGCTGGAAATAAATTCAAAATGCTCGCCAAGGATGTTGCCCTGCTCTTCAAGATTGCTTGGGCATTTTCCATTTCTGGAAAGAAGTGGAATGGTAAAAGCATGATATGAGCCATTTACTTTATGAATCCTATCCCATACTTCTTTGGGAGAAGTATTTCTATTGATAGAGGACGCATATTTTTGCCAGCTCTCGCGTTTCGCTTTGCGACGAATGTACCTAGCACGAGCTTTCATTTTTCGGAAAGATATCAGGTTATCCCGAGTTGGATAACGTCTTAGAACACCCCAAGCATTGTTTTGCTCTTTGCGACTCTCTTTACAGTCTTCATTCCACCATGGCTTCGGTCGTCTAGGAAGCTGTCCAGATGACCGAGGGATTGAAAGTGACGCTGCCGTGAGAATATGGGATGTTAAAAGATGGTTGAGCTCATCAATCGAAAGCTGATCGAGGCGAGAATAGGCCAGGAGTGACGACTGCCTAAAAAGACTCCAGTCTGCCTTTTCAAACTTCCAGCGTGGATGGCGCATAGGTGAAGACTGAGGAGTGTCTTTACATTTTAAAATAATGGGGAAGTGGTCACTTCCATGGGGATTCTGATCAACAGTCCATGAAAAATCAGGTAGCAGATTTGCACTGCCAATAGAAAGATCGATGCATGTAGATGACAAGGATGAAGGACTAAAATATGTAGGATGGCCAGTATTAAAAATGCATAGTGGATGAGAAAATAATATGGATTCGATTATCTTTCCGCGTGTATCTGTATGATCACTTCCCCAAAGGGTACTATGTGCGTTAAAATCACCGAGTAAAAGAAAGGGCTCTGGAAGCTGGCTTAAAAGGGAGTCGAGATCTTGTCGCTTCAAAGAAAAAGAAGGTGGAAAGTACACTGAACACAGAGTTATAGCTTTATGCAACAAGAGACGAACAGCGACAGCTTCGAGTGGCGTCTGAAGCGGAACCTCTGCACATGGGATATGTTTTGGAAGCACCACCGCAACGCCACCACAAGAAATGGACGCGCTAAGGCGGTCTTTACGAAACACACTGTAGCGTCTCAGAAAGTTAGTGTGAGATGTATTCAAGTGTGTTTCCTGCAAGCATAAGGCAGATGCCTTATACTCTTCTAAAAGGAACTCAACATCTGTAAGGTTGGTGAATAAGCCACGGCAGTTCCACTGAAGAATTACAAAGCCCATTTTAAAGGATAAAAGATTTCATAAACAAATTAAAGCAATTCTGCATGTTCTACACCTTAAGGAGGAACCACCGGCTTTTTTTCCTTTCTGTTAGGATTTAGCGGTTTGCCATTCCATGTCCTCTTGATCCGAGGAAGGACCTGAAGAATCGGCAATGTCAACAGCTCCCACTGCATCCTGAACCTTGGACGCAGGTTTGCCAATTCCGACGTGGTCGGAGACCTGAGCCACGACTTTCCGGCCACGGCCAGACCCCGCCGAAGAAGGCTTCGACGTACCAGGCCGGGACCCTCCCGCATTCACGCTTTCAACATCTTTTGAAGTTGAGGGAGCAGCAGGCGGGCCCTGTTGCTCCGTAACAAGGCGGGCCGCCTCCGAGGGAGTGGAACGACGGCCTCGCTCCCCATCTTAAGAACTACTGGCACGAGGCTGCCGGTCAGCCGGAGGTCGTGCCTGAATCGACTGGGGTAGGTGTGTGCTCCCAGCATTACCTGGGGCACCCTGCTTCCCCGCAGGTTGTTTCGGGGCCTGAGAGGGGCCTGCCAAGTCCTCGAGAGAGAACTGAGTGGCCCTGGATTCCGTACGTGGTGCAGGGCCCCTGCGCACCGCGTCGGAGTAGGTGCCTTTGGAAATGAAGGAAAACCTTTGTTTTGCTTCAGGATACGACAAGTTCTCTTTGGCTCGTAAGCTAAGAATTTCCTTTTCCTGTCGCCACAGAGGGCAGGAGCGAGAGTAAGCAGGGTGAGGACCCCTGCAGTTAGCGCAGGCAACTGAACCTTCACAGACGTCGGCCACATGGTCGTGGCTCCCGCACTTTGCGCACGTCTCCCTCCCCCGACAGCTGCGCGACCCGTGACCAAAACGCTGGCAACGGAAGCATCGCTGTGGGTTCGGGACGTACGGTCTGACACGGCAATTCAAGTAGCCAGCTTTGACGAGTGCAGGAAGCGTGTGACGTTCAAAAGTCAGGATAAGGTGTTTAGTCTTCACCTCTGCGCCGTCACGCCTTGTCATAATGCGTTTGACCACCACTACTCTAGATGCCCGCAGGCCTTCCAAGATCTCGTCTTCACTACTGGAAAGAAGATCATCTTCTGAAATCACCCCTCGAATGGTGTTGAGGGTTCTGTGTGTGCTTACTGTTACCTGTATATCACCTAGGGATGTCAATTTTAGAAGAGTAATGCTCTGGGACTTTTTTGCAACTTCAACAAGCAGATCACCAGAATGCAGTTTCTTTGCTTTGTAATCAGCACCAATCTGACTGTCAAGAACCTTCGCTACAAGAAACGGTGACACCTTAGAGAGAGGTTTGTCAGGGACCTCAGAGTGAATCACCATAAATCATGAAAAAGTTTCATCTTCTGTGTCTTTCACTATGACTGTTCGTTCAGGACGATGCCTCTTAGCGGCACGTCCTGAACTGGGGGTTTTGGTTTGGGGGGTTGCCATAAGAGGCGAAGTTTGTTCGGAACATGTGGTGTGCCGCCCACCACGGAGCCCAACAAGGGAATAGATAACGCACCATAACAAAAAGGGCTTTGCTGGAAACGTTATGCTATTAGCACTGCCCAGGAACTATAACCAAGTGTGGTTCTGGACAAGGGGTCTGTCGCCACCCAAGGTTAGCCCTTGCCGCCAAAGAAGTTTAAAAAGGAAAAAAGAGAAATGAGAAGAGTGAAAAGGAGGAGAAGACAAGGGTGAAAGTAGAGAGGGGATAGTAGAAGTGGCGACTAGACTGAATCATCCTGGCCGGGCCTTACCAGGACTCCCGTCTATGAGAAGCGGGGGCCGAAGTGGTGTATTGCCTCACCCGGGGGGCCCCGAAGGGTCCAAACCTACCCCGGGCTTGGCTCAACCACCAGGATGCCCTTTTCCCCAGACACGGGAAAGCCACGCACAGCCATACGTGGGCGAGCGAACCCGCATGGCTCGGGGTCCGTGGAGACGCCACTCTCCAAACACCTGCTTTCACAGGTGCCCCCTGCGGGGAAACATAGAATGATCTAGTGCATTTCGAACAATAGAACAATACGACAAATATGAAATATCGCACAAAATATGAACATTCAAATTCTCAAGACATTTTGCAAAATTCGAAAATGAACTAGTTACACGTCAGCATGAGTAGCATTTCAGAGAGCTCATCGCCAAGGAACCGACGATTTCGTCGCAGTGCCAGACTAGCGAAAGGGAAAAACCTATCCACAGCTTCCGAAACAAATAAATACCACCGAAGTCCTTGTGCATTGCAATGTGACGTATGGCCTGGGAGTTGTCAAGATAGCGAAAGACTTCCGACCTCACATATGGGTCTCTTTTAATAATCTTGCTAAAGACGAGGAATCACCATCTTTGACGTAGGAGAAGACGTAAACGTTGTCTGCCCGAAATGAGTGATGTTCTGCCTCCTTTCCTGTCTGGATGATTCTGATTTTCAGTTTTGCCGGTAACATAAAATGTAAGGGTGTGTCGCAAATTGTCGTCCTAAATGCGTCTTAGTGAGGAAACCAGGGATGGGAAAATGAGTTTGAACAAACAAAGCCGGACCCACAAATTCTTCAGAAAATGAGAGCCCAGGAGAAAACGACTCATTCAATTTGTCAGTCTCCGAACCACATTTTTTCTTTTCTCCCTCCTTAGTTTTTATTATGTGGCGGTTTCTAATTATAAATTCCAGGAACCCTAGCACCAGTCATTTTTAACAACAAATGTATCCATCGAGATACCTAAGCCTTGGAAAGCATCGCGATACAATCGATATATCGTAGTATTTCACTACTGAGGTGCAACTATAGTCCACTACAACTCAAGAAGGTAGGGCGAGGGAAAGGAAGGCTGGGGAGGTGGAAGCAGACGGAACGCTAGAGAGAAGAGGGGGAAACGTCCTCCTCCCTTCAGCAATTTGCTTGCTTCCACCTCCAGGGCCTGCCTTTCCCTAGCCCTACCTTCTTGAGTTGCAACGGACATACAATTCTCAAAAATATCTCAATGCAGAGCTACAGATACTCGAAAGTATCGGTAAGATACTATCGCGATACATTAATACTGCGTTACTGCAAACACGGATGATAAGAAACAGAATAACCGCTCGTGCCCGTTTTCGCATCACTTGAGTTGCGCTTGTTGCACAAGGGGTAACTTTAGCGTCCCCATCAGTTGTCGCTCATGACATTTTAGCCAAGCACAATAACCGACCACGGGTGCGCTGCCTAATTGGCTAACTGCTCGCGCGGCAATTACTTCTTCCGGTTCTCGGGCAAGCTACCGAATTCGGGATGCTGACCTCTGGTACGACAGCTTGGTCGGGCTCCGGCGACTTTCACGAAGGGCAGTTGAATGTCAAGGAAGTGCTGTCCCACGCGTTTTTTTCCCGAGACTTGTCCAGCTTCGACATTCGATGGGGTGTTCTCTTCAAAAGAAGCTTCGGGAAAAGCAACTCAGCATGGCTCCTGTTAATAGCTAGCGGTCTACGGGAAGAAATATTCCAAGCTTGCCATGACGACCCGGAGGTTGGGCAGCTTGGCTACAACAGGACGCTCGCAAGGATCCGGAAAAAGTACTACTGGCCGAGGCTCCAGAAGAACGTTCAACTCTACACTCGATCATGCCCTAAGTATCACCGACGCAAGAAACCATTGACGAAGCCGTCCACGGTGTTCCAGCAGATCGGAATGGATTTACTTGGCCCTTTTCCGCTGTCAACATCGGGAAACCGCTGGATAATCGTCTCCACAGATTATCTCACGCCGAGACTAAAGCGCTTCCATCAGGTACGGCTGTTGAAGTCGCCAAGTTTTGCATGGAGACCATCGTCCCCCGGCACGGCGCTCCAGAAGTTCTGATTACAGATCGCGGGTCATCGTTCATGGCACAGCTGATGCAAGAGATCCTTCGTTTCAGCCACACCAACCACCAGCGAGCCACATCGTATACCACCCTCAGAGTAATGGGCTGACGGAACGCCTAAACAAGACCATCGCCGACATAGTGTCGATGTACGTCAACGTGTTGCTCAAGACGTGGGACAAGGTCCTGCCGTATGTCACGTTCGCCTAAAACACAGCAGATCAAGAGATCACTGGTGTCACGCCATTCCAGCTGGTGTCTTAATCGCAAGGTGACCACGATGCTTGATGCCATGCTACCTCACAAGCCAGCTAACGACGGAAGTGACGACGTTCAAGTGGTTGCGCAACGAGCAGGAGTCAGCCAGGTCGCCCGAGTCCGGATTCAAGACAAGCAGCGTGTCGGCGCTGGCTGCTACAACCTTCGTCGTCTGTACGTTCACTTCCAGCGCGGAGACCGGGTGTGGGTGTGTACACCAATACGACGTCGTGGCTTCAGCGAGAAGCTTGTAAAGCACTACTCTGGACCGTACAAGGTCCTTCGACGCCTGGGAGATCTAAATTACGAAGTGGTGCCCGACGGAACGCAAACATCATCACGACGTCGCCCGCGACCCGAGGTGGTTCACGGCGTTCGTCTCAAGCCGTTCTACGCTCGATAGGACTGTGGACGTTTCGTGTTCCAGGTTACTCTTCAGGGCACCGTTCCTTTTCGTTCTGCTTTGTTTAGTTTTGTGTTGCATCGGGGCGATGCAATCGGGGCGATGCAATCTTTAAAGGGGGGAGGAATGCCGCGCGCGCACCTAGCCAAGTAGGCGGCGCGCCCGTGGCCGAATGGTTATCGTGCTTGGCTCCCACGCAAAGGACCGAGGTTTGATGCCTGGGAGCGGACGCACCTTTTTGTTATTTCTGTAAATGTCACGTTCTGGTGTATTCGAGAATTCTGTTGCTTATTTAAGGTTCGAATGTCCTATGCGTCGAATCTCCTACGCCAATTGCTCCAGAGGCCCACTCGCGTACATAAGGAGCCCCGCGTGGCGAACCGGAGTCAGTCTTTCTGCAGCGCTCGAGCCAGCATCCTCGCTGACACCGACACCCACGACGCCGTGTTATTCTTCTCAGTTATTCCTCTTTTATTGGTAGTGGCACAAGTTGCACAGAGTCGGGCGACTCTGTGCAATTGAGATCGTGAGTCATCTGCTTGCAAATTACTCTTGGAACTTGAAAACGAGATGCACGGGACCTTTGGTTCCTTGCTCAAACGAATGAGCAATAATGTGCTTAGATAGGCCAGTTGGTACAAAGCAAAGGGAATAAGGCGTCGAAAAAACACGGACCGAGACACAAAGAAAACAGACACAGGGCGCCTCATTCAAACGAATGAGGTTCACCTTGCGGGCAGGGCACCACACGTCTGCGCACTGGAGTTTTGCATAGTGCGAGGCGCCCCGTCGAATGAAGGTTCTCGCGATGGGAAGGGACTGCCGTTGCGGTCAGGGTCACTGGGGCCGACGTGGCACTGAAGTAGACTTCATAGCAGTGCATAGAAAATGCGTGCGAGTTGTGCTTAGAAGGGCCCTCGCTCTTTCCCGCATCGCGCGCCCGTTTTTGATACGCGAGAAAGGGCAACGCTTTCGCTTTTAATGAGGTAGTGAACAGAAATTTGGATTTTAGTAAACAATGCAAGAGCTGTAGGCGGGACGCGACAATCCCTACAACACTACTCGTAAGGCGATATCTCGAATGGACGACCGTATTTTCGGAAACAGAGGTCGAGATTGAACGAGGCCGACGAGGCGCGTGACGTCAGGATATCTCGTTTCCTCCTCTCTTCGCTTCGCCCCCCCAAGGCGGCGAGGCGGAGAAGACGGGAGGCCGTTCCCTCTCCTTCTCGACTCTTCTCAGAGAAACAAGACGTAAACGTATCCGTCAAATGCGCCTCCTTTTTTAGAAAAATACGAGTCATCCGTCCGAGATATCGCTGTATGAGTGATGTTTTGGTGCGAGTAGCATATTGTTGCACGCTTTTGCCGCCGTGTTTTGTGGAATCCAGATTTCGGTTCAGCATCCCTTTAAGGCCCGTTCACACAGTTGTGACCTCTTAGAACAGTGGTGCCTTGGAACCTCTTAATGTCTCTTACAACAAGAGGACACGCTGGCCCCATCTAATGGGTAGCAGTGTAAACTTGGCGGTCCGGCATATTTTCTATTTCTCTCGCGCATTATCCTTTCTTTCTTGGCTCGAAAAACTTTTGTCAACGTTATAAACGAGCCTTTCTCATAGGTATTACGTACATTTGATCTCGGAAATCCCGTAAAACCTTCGCTCTTGTAAAATGAGTTTCCAGGGTCACCACATAGATGGCGCCAGCGTGCCAGTGTGTTCTCTCGTCCTAAGAAATTTGAAGAGGTTTCAACAAATCTCGTCTCTCTCGGTCGTACTCGGTTGCAAGAGTGTGAACGAGCCTTTAACGTCGTCCCGTGAGCGCGCTTTTCGAACTGTCGGGCGTAGGTGGTGCACGCTTGCTCTTTTCCGTAGCGGGCGGCCGTTTTAAGCTGTCGCGTGTAGAAAGCTGTGTGATCGCCTTTTAGGGCAGCGCGCGTGAACTTTATACTGTCGTGCATGTCAAAGCTTGAAATTATGGTCTTTAGTGCCTGCTGGATATGCTTTGTCCAGGTTTTGATCAATGTCGTTACATTTGTAGACCGCGGTGTGTGTAGTTATACAAATCACTTCAAACATACGCCAGCATCACGCATAGTTGCGAAAGTCGTAGTCTTTCTTGGCAGTGGTCATGATTTTATTACGAGATTACGTCATTTCTTTACCGGAGCCGTCTAGTCTCACATACACTCTAACAAAAGCCCGTGCGTCTACTTTCCCGCACAACACTCGAAGAGCCAATCAACGCAACTTACGGGGGCAGCTAAGCGAATGATGATGCCAAAACATATTTAAAACAAAAAACGCAGTCTGAGTATAAGCAACGCAAAACGTCACGCTTGCATTGCTCAATGTCACAACTCAGACTTCGTTTTTGGTCTAAACATATGTTTCGACATGGTCATTCGCTGAGCTGCCTCGGTAAGTTGTGGTGATTGGCTCTCCGAGTGTTGTGCAGGAAAGTAGACGCACAGACTTTTTTAGAATGTACTGTAGGAGATCACCTCCCGTTCGTTGCGCTTTATTCTTTCACAAACAAATTGCGAGAGCTTTTCTTTCTTTGGGAGTCGAGGCAGAATCGGTGCGTGAAGATATCTTTTCAGACTTCACTCTATTAACAGGTGTTGTTGCGTTCGGGAGGTGACGATGTCAGGTGCGGAACCAAGAGTCGGGGCTGTGGCTCGCTGCTAGCATGGCCCCGAGGAAACAGGCCTGGAGTGGGGGTACTGAAGTAGAACTTTTATGTACATTGAATATACAAGTAGCATGGTCGACTGGTTAATTGGCAATCGGCAGTCGGCACTCGGCGACTTCGGGCTCTCTGAGCCCATGTTATATAACCCTCCGAGGGTGAGAAGGCCCGCGAAGCGAGAGAGGAGCCTTCCCCGGCGTTCGAGTGCTCACGTGGTGTTCGAAGTTTGGGGCGGCTGATGCAATTTCCGGGTGTTCTTTCACCAAGGGCAGATGATGCAATCCCTTCACGGTCTTGCCCCGCTTCGGTGGCTGATGCAAGGAGTCGACGTTCTTGCTGAAACCCAACACCGACAGACCCACACACACACACAGGCACGCACACGCACGCCGGTGCTTCTCCTTGCGAAGGCTGGCGATCCCAGATGGTCTCGTGGCCTCCGGGAGACGTTCTTTTTGTGTTTGGAGCCCTCCTCGAAGGCCACCACCAGCCCGATGACTCAAGGGTCGGTCTCGGGAATCTGAACGTGACTGTCTAGCGCCGATGGCGCGTGCCGGGGCCCAACGTGACAATAGGCTTTGCTGCCGTTGGCGACGGGTGAAAACCAACTCCAGGACGGAGCCAAGGAAGCCAGTCGTAACAGTGTGGAAATTCTAAACAATGAAGGCACATGGTATTCAAAAGGCTATTGCAATGCTTTCGATCCCAGCGCCAATCGTGTAATTTTCACAGCCCTGAAGAGCGACTTGCCCCGTAATGGAGGCCAACACCTTCCTCGGTTATCCCTTTTTTCGGGATCCGGCCAACTCGTCGAAACCCAACTCGTCGACGGCCAACTCGTCGACGGCCAATTCGTCGAATAGGCCAATTCGTAAAAGGGCAATTCGTCGAAACGGTCAATATGTCGAACGGCGGTTCATCAAGTGGGTTGAATGACAATCCGAGGTAAAAGTTTGTGGTTCCTTGTTATCTTCTGATCTAAATCTTTATTTGTGTTTGGACTTGGGACAGCGCCCTTCTTGGGTTACAAGACGGAAAGAAAAATTACAAGAGGGCGAAGACAGGACAGTAGCTTGAGACAAGTTGAGAAATGGTAATTTCGGGATCGTCCTTTCGGGATCGTCCTTTTTGTTTTCCTTTATTACATTTTGTAATGAGCCACCGCAGACTGTCGAAGCGAAGCGGCGTGACTGGTGGGCCAGGTGGGTTAGCATTTATGTTATGATGCGCCGCAGACTGTCGCCGCGAAGCGGCGTGAACGGGTGGGCCGAGTAGGTTAACACGCACCCCAGTGATACACGCGCGACGTAGTGATCGTCCCCCACTGCACCGTGAAAGCGAAGAAAACTGCAAGTTCGACAAGAAAGAGCACACTCTAGGTCTATTACCGTGAGGCGATATTACGGATTACTATAGGGCAGGATTTGCTTTAAAATTTCAGGACAAAAATTATATATTATATGGCTTTGAAACAGCGGCGACCAGTTGGCCTCTTCGACGAGTTTTCCTTTGACGAGTTGCCCTATGACGAATTGGCCTATTCAACGAATGGGCCACCAACGAGTTGGCCGTCGACGAGTTGGCTTTCGACGAGTTGGCAACAAGCACAAGCAAAGCAACAAGCACAAGCAAAAAACAACAAGCACAAGCATATTCATCGCTTTTGAGTGAAAGCAAAAAAATACACGAACGGGCCCCTCAAAATAGCACTGGTCATAACACACTTCATCGGAAACCGCGTCTTCTTTACCCTCATCAACAAAAAGCTTGCAATCAATCACAGCCCAGCACGTTCATACTTGTCGCTTCCGAAGGCGAGTAAAGCACGCGCCATAATAACGAATATGTACATGTTTTTCTGCCCTACCCCCCCACCCCCCCCCCCTCCTCCCCAGCACCCTATGTAATGCCCCTCGAGGCCTGGAGGGTAAATAAATTAATTGAACTGAAATGAAATAAAACTCAGAAAGTGGCAAGTAGAGGCCGAAAGGTTGCTTTGGTGATGGTCTATACTGTCTATACTCTATTGCACAAACATGCCTTTGTCTTTCCAGCACTGAAGACAGCTTGTGAGATAGAGTATAGGCTTATGCACCTGGGATGTTTCCAAAACAGAGGCTTTGGATGTGACTTTCTTTCGTTCACTATATTATAGGCGCAAAGCTGATGCTAGTTTTCTCACGTGTACGAAAGCAGTTCCAATGTCTGAAGGTTAGCAACTGCGTTGTTGAGGAGGATCATCTGATCTGTATACAAAGGCCTCTAGATTATCACAGACGCTCCCGGCATCCTTTCAGAATTTGCTGATGGAGGATCTTCTGGACTGCAGATGCCGCCATGTTACTCCAGCCTAGAGCTCTGCACGGGGCCGGTCCAACCCGAAAGCCTGGGCCCGGCCCCGTCCCCAGGCCGGGCTGGTAGCACGGACTGTTTCCGGTACCGGGCTGCAGGCTCGGGCAATGGTGTAGCACCCTTTCTGAAACGTTGAGAAGAAAATGCTAACGCATTGATCGTTTAGATTTCAAAGAAACGAGAAAGCTGGAGTACGAACTCGCTGCGACGCCTCTAAGAAAGATCTTAGGAATAAAGAAAGCTGTATTGGACTAAGAAAGCCAACAAGAAGATACGGAGTAGAATCCTGGGGGTTCCATCAGCATAGCGGGACAGTGCCAGAAGGAAAGAAATAGAGGGCAATCCGGTCACAGGGGACAGTACGATTGTCTTCCCCTTTCCTTTTCAAACTATTCAAGATAATCAAAATGCCCTCTGGATATATCAAAGATAAGCTAGCCCTTGCTATCAAAGATAAGCTACCCGGGCCGCTAACTAAGAGTCAGCGGCCCCGGGTCCCAAGAAGTGGACCCGTGCAGTGCTCTACTCCAACCTCCACAGGCGCCTTCTTTATGTACTCATCATTATGCCTTATTAGGTATCACATAAGTAAAAAATTTGACATCTGCACGCGGGTCTTTTCTTGCAGCTGCTTGTCTCACTTGCTTTATTTTCTATTACTGAGAAGTATTTGAAACCGTTTGTCCCAGGTATTGTTGTCAACAACGGCTGCATGCATTGGATAAATAGCGTGCATACTGAGCGCAAAAAAAAAGCGACTGAGTGAACATGTGTATCAACGAGCGTAGACACGGCGATAGCTCGCTCAAGGATGTCGGCATACTTTTACCTATGTACTAAAATTTGCGCCTTTCATTTTACTGTGCGAGGTTCGCCCCTGCGTAAGCGATAGCGGTGGTACTTTGTGATATTGTGAGTCAGTGATATCGGAGATATTTCGTGATATCTGCGAGTCGGTGATACCGGTGATGTTTCGTGATATTTGTGAGTCTGTGATATTTCGTGACATTTGTGAGTCCGTGATATGAGTTTGACGTGGGTGATATCAATGATATTGTTCATAATGAAAGTCGCAGGTAATGTAAGAAGTCTCAAGGTTTTCTTTTCTTTTTTTCTTTAAAGACATGTGATATGGGTGGTATTTTGAATCTTGACAGACTTTGTGATACGGTGACCTTTGGACCTCTGAAAAATTCGAGATACGAGTGTGAATGAATTCTTTAAAAGCGTTGTAAACGTGATATGATATTGAGAGATTGGGATCCAGAAAGGCCGACCTATGGAGAGGTGTGCTGGTGATGTTGCTAACTACAGCTGTTGTGACAGAACAGCACTGTTCACTCTAAAACAAATTTGTGAATTGACGTCCCTGCAGAGGAAGGAGACGGCAAATCGCGGCAAACAACAAAACAATTTTAGCGAAAGGCGGAGCTCATAACATGATTAGACCAATCAAATGCGATGTGCGCAGTCACAATGAGCAGGGCGTTTCACTTACTCATTGTCGCTGCGAAAATCGCGTTTTTAGATCTAATTGAAATCTAAGCTTCGTCCTTCGCTGGAATCCTTCAATCATTTGCCGTGATCGGCTGTACCCGTGTTCCGCAGAAAAGTCAGCTCACTGACTTCTTTTTAAAGGTTACACGGACCACACTGCACCATACAAAAGTTAACCATAAGAAAGAAAGCGGACGTGCTCTATGTTACGCATTGCTGAATAGGCTCGGTTTGAATTTCACTCAGGGATGGCAAATCTTGGAGGTGCGTGCGGTTTGTGGACAAGAGGAGCTCTTGTAGAAGACGTGCCAAAGACGTTCAGCGGAGTCGTCACCTTTGCCCACGAATGCGGGCACCTGTGAGTTACTTCAAAATGACTAGGCTGCAGAAAAGCTGGCGATCTTTTCCAAGGATTAGAAATGTTTCCGCAGTCTAGCGACAACTTCATTTTTGCAGACCTTTGGAGTGCCTCTTTTAACTTAGATGAAGTTGCCCTTGCAACACTGCTGCACCAGGCAATTAGCTGAGACAATTATTAGATATGGCACAATCTCTCAAGTACTTTCTCACTAAAAGAATTAATGTAGGTTTCAAGAGAGCCTTATTTGTAAAATAAAATGTATTACAGCGCAGCTCTTAGGCGCCTGTTCACGGCTTGAGCGGCGTCGCGGTAACTGCGCGTTGCATTATGGGACGTTTCTCACAATGACGTCACATGTGAGGTCACGTGTGACTTCACGAGGGAGGAGGAGGAGGGAATGTCTTCCGCTAAATTTAACGGAAAATTCCCCGCTGAATTTAGCGGAAAATTTCTCCCGCCAAATTGAGTGGAAAAAATTTCCCGCTAAATTGAGCGGAAAACTTTCCCCGCAAAATTTAGCGGGGAATTTCTTCCACTGAATTTAGCGGGAAATGTAGCGAAAATTGTCCACTAACTGGGAGGGGAGCAGGAGAGGAGGAGGGAAGGGGGGGGGGGGGGGGGAAAGGGCATATCGTCCCCTCCGTACCCTCCCCTCTTCCTCTTCCTCGAGAGCTGCGCTCTAATTTGCCATTAGGGGAGTTGTAAACGTCTTTCATCCTTTTTTTTTCTTGTCACGCATACAACGGACTTGCTCAACAAATGATACAGTGCTATAGAACCGGTCTTAGTCAACTTAATTTCATTATTGAAGTTACATACACCAATCTGACTTAACACAACAATATTACAAATACACAAACCCTTTTACTGCACTTTATTTATTTTGACGGATTGAAATTTTTAGAAGTGTTAGGTTATAAAAGCTATTAAAAACTAAAAACAATTACTGTTTTTTTTTTTAATTGCATGCCGATGTTTCTTCAGAAGTTAACCTCGCAAATAAGTTCACAAATACTATATCCACAATTTATCACTTTCCGTTCAACTCCGCACCGCACATCTCCAGACTGGGAATAGCCCATGACGGGTCACCCCCACAGACCTACGTGAAAAACAACGTTGGAGCCGAGAGATGCCCTGCCAGCGAAAGATATATCATGAGCCCCTCGATGGACGCAACAAGCATCTACAAATTTTCCTACTGCAGCGCCCAACAGCTCTACATGTTTGTGGGGTAAGAACGTTTCTGTAACTATTCATACTCGTTGAGTCATTTGCCTTTGAGGCTGACAGACTGCGCTGCAGCCTTTTTACACTGCTTACGAAGAGAGAAAGCACCGGTTCCTTTAGGTGAAAGCACCTCTGAAAAACGGGGACAAGGAAGTCAGGACAGCTCAAAGCGCTACTTACAACTGAAAGTTTTATTGAAAACACACATTTATACTTATATATATATAGGCAGAATCGCGCTCCCCGCATAAGAAGCCGAATTCCTTATCGGTGAGGTGCACCGACGGTGCACTCACGCACCTTTCCTCTCATGACAGTCTTAAATTGTACGCTCCGAATAGCCTTCTTTTCGTTTTGTTTTTTTAAGTTTCCCCAGACTTTTGATTTTCTGCATATTCGGTGCACACGGGCACTTGTTGCAGTGAACAGAAAGATTGCCCGAGGGAAAATTTTTGATCGATAACCCGTGTTCGCGCGCCATGTCGTTCATATAGCGCCCAGTCAGGACTATACCTGCAGCTTTCCGCATGCCGCTGGTATCTCGGAGACCACTGACGTGGCACAGTCAACAAACTTTGTACCGTGTTTCTTTTCACTTGGTGCCTTCACTTCTTTCTTGTTGTTGATTTTTTAGTACAGCCTCGATCATTTGTTTTGATCTTCCTCTCTCACGGCAACACCTCCTAGATAAAAGAAGCCTATAAGTGCTGAATTTGCCTGCGACACTAAAAGAGGGCGCTGACTGGGCACGGGTGCTGACGTCAGCGTTCGGCCTGAACTCGTGTCCAATCAGTGAGAACCGGAGTCCCAGCCGGACGTTGAAGCCTCAGTCATGTCCAATCAACGCCCTATGGTCGCCTCTTTTAGTGACGCAGGAGAATTTGGCACTTAGGCTTTCTTATCAAGGAGGTGCTGCTCGAGTTCATAGTCTTTGCGAGAGAGGATTATGCAGCTAATGTCAAAATCTCAAACTCTTGCATTTAGGGGTACAAAATGCTCCCCCCTCCCCCTTTAAAAAAAAAAAAACCAGACGGATTTTTTTTTTTTTTAAGATAAACCAGGCATTGCTGAACACTCCTTCTCCGCCTAAATGTAGCTTGCGGTCATTCGTTTCATTTCATTTATTTACACCTTAAGGGCCTGTGAAGGGTTGAGTTATCCACTAGTGCGGTCTAAACCAGATCCAAAGTTTCAGAGCCGACAGTTATCTTCTTCAAAAGTAACAGGCAGTTTTTTTAAGTCTTCAATTGGAAAATGGCGGCCGATGGACCTATAGGTCCATTGGCCGCCATTTATATATTGTCACGAATTAAGGCGACGAGAAGGCAAAGAATGAACTGAAAATAAAGGTTTAATGGGCGAACTTGTGCCAACCAAAATAAGAAAGGAAAGAGCGTCGAGGCAGCAGAAAAAGCAGGCGGCGATTCGGCGGCGAATCAGACAGCGCGAGCGAGACTGACTCGACAAGGTCGCGGGTAGCTGCTTATCTACCGTGCGTCACTATCTCGAAAGTTCGGCAAAGAAGGCTCGAGTGTCGCGCGCTTGGAGCGAGGATGAACTGGCACTTTCGAGAGCAACAAAGCAGGTGGAAAGTTACGTCTGGTGCGAGAATGAATGCGAACCTTCTAGATGCCGGTGACCGAGCGTTGTTTTCTCGGCCCTGCGGGCGGCATTATCCCCGCTTTTAAAAGTGCATCGTCCCGATGCAACGCGAAAGGAAAACAGAAATGGCTAAAAAAATTTACGGTGAAACGAAATAAACATGCAGTGTTGCAGTCCTAGCGCGCGTAGAACGGCTTGAGTCGAACTACGTGGACGACTTCGGGTCGTGGCTGGCGGCGTCGTGATGGTCGGGTTCCGTCAGGGAGCACCTCGTAGTTCAAGTCCCCAAGGCGGCGGATGACCTTGTAGGGTCCGAAGTAGCGTTTTAACAGTTTTTCGCTAAGGCCGCGGCGGCGAATGGGCGTCCACACCCACACTTTGTCTCCGGGCTGGAACTCCACGTCGCGGCGACGAAGGTTGTAGCGGCCAGCGTCCACACGTTGCTGGTCTTTTATTCGAAGACGGGCCAGCTGGCGTACTTCTTCTGCTCGTTGGGTGACCAGCTGAGCGTCGTCGGTGCCGTCGTCCGTCGGGTCGTGGGGCAGCATGGCGTCGAGCATCGTCGTCACCTTCCTGCCGTGCACCAGCTGAAAAGGTGTAATGCCGGTAGTTTCTTGAATCGCCGTGTTGTACGCAAACGTGACGTAGGGCAACACTTCATCCCACGTCTTGTGTTCCACGTCTACGTACATCGAGATCATATCGGCGATGGTCTTGTTCAGCCGCTCCGTCAGTCCGTTGGTCTGCGGGTGGTATGCCGTGGTTCGGCGGTGGTCGGTGTGGCTCAGGCGGAGTATCTCTTGTGTCAGTTGCGCCATGAACGACGAGCCTCGATCCGTAATCAGGACTTGGGGAGCGCCGTGTCGGAGGACAATAGACTCCACGAAGAACTTAGCTACTTCCACGGCGGTCCCCGACGGGAGTGCTTTTGTCTCGGCGTACCTGGTGAGATAATCAGTTGCCACGATTATCCAACGGTTTCCCTGCGTCGACGGCGGAAAAGGTCCGAGAAGATCCATTCCAATCTGCTGGAATGGTGCAGTCGGGGGCGCGATCGGTTGCAGGAGACCTGCCGGCTTCGTCGGTGGTTTTTTGCGTCGTTGGCATTCATGGCACGAACGGACGTAGAGGTGGACAGTCTTCGGGAGCTTGGGCCAGTAGTATTTTTCTCGGATCCGTGCAAGAGTCCTACTGTAGCCAAGGTGACCAGATGTTGGGGTCGTCGTGGCAGGCTTGGAAGATCTCTTCTCGAAGACTTGCGGGAATCACCAGGAGCCACGTCGAGTTGTTGTCCCCGAAGTTCTCTTTATAGAGGATCCCTCTCCGGACGGAGAATCTTGGCAGGTCACGTGAGAAGGCTCGGGGAATCGTACCCCCTCGTCCCTCCAAGTGGTCGATCAGTGCACGCAACTCAGGATCGTCCCGCTGGAGCGCTGCCATACCGTGAATGCTCACCGCGCCAAGGAAGTGATCGTCGTCGTCGCCGTCGTCTTTCGCACAGCCGGTAGCTGACTCGACAGGGGCTCTGGACAGGCAGTCGGCGTCGCTGTGTTTTTGGCCTGACTTGTATACCACGGTCACGTCGTACTCTTGCAGTCGTAGGCTCCACCGAGCGAGGCGTCCCGATGGGTCCTTCAGGCTCGCTAACCAACACAGCGCGTGGTGATCGGTGACCACCCGAAATGGACTCCCGTACAAGTACGGGCGGAATTTCGTGATGGCCCAGACGACGGCCAGGCATTCCTTTTCGGTCGTCGAGTAATTGCGTTCCGCGCTCGACAGCGTCCGGCTAGCGTATGCGATCACGCGCTCCGCACCGTCTTGTCTTTGCACCAGTACCGCTCCGAGTCCTGTATTACTGGCGTCCGTGTGAACTTCCGTTTCGGCTGATTGGTCGAAGTGGCCGAGAATCGGCGGTGACTGGAGCCGTCGCTTTAGCTCGTCGAATGCCTGTGTTGTTCTCCACCCCATTCGAAGTTCACGGCGTCTTTCGTAAGGTGCGTTAGCGGCGCAGAAAGCTTGGCAAAATCTTGAACGAATCGCCGGTAGTATGCGCAAAGTCCAGGAATCTTCGGACGGCCTTTTTGTCGGTGGGCGGTGGAAAGGCCGCTACGGCGCGAGTCTTCTCAGGGTCAGGACTTACACCTTCGTTGCTCACACGTGGCCCAGGAACTTCAGTTCGCCGTAGGCAAACCGGCACTTCGTCGGCTTGAGGGTGAGTCCTGCGGTCCTGATTGCCTCAAAAACGGCACGAAGGCGTCGCAAATGCTCGTCGAAGTTGACCGAGAATACCACGACGTCGTCGAGGTAAACGAGACAGCTCTGCCACTTGAGGCCTGCCAGGACGGTGTCCATGACACGTTGGAACGTTGCCGGCGCCGTGCACAGTCCGAAGGGCATCACCTTGAACTCATACAGACCGTCGGGCGTGACAAAGGCAGTCTTTTCTCGGTCCCGTTCGTCGACCTCGATCTGCCAGTAGCCACTCTTAAGGTCCATCGACGAAAAGTATCGGGAGTGGCGGAGCCGGTCCAGCGTGTCGTCGATGCGGGGGAGCGGATACACGTCTTTCTTGGTGATCGCGTTGAGCCGCCGGTAGTCAACGCAGAAGCGAAGCGTTCCGTCCTTCTTCTTCACCAGTACGTCTGGAGAGGCCCACGGGCTGCTCGAAGGCTGAATGATGTCGTCGTTCAGCATCTCTTTTACTTGTTTATGGATGGCCTCTCGTTCTTTGGGGAGACCCGGTACGGCGGCCGATGCACAGGGAGTGCTTCCTCGTTGGTAATGATGCGGTGTTTCGCCACTGTTGTCTGGCGCAGCCTCGACGTCGTCGCAAAGCAATCGCCGAACTCGGCGAGCAGGTCTTGGAGCTGTCGTCGTTCCATGGCACTGAGCTTGGGGTTAACGTCGAGCTGCGGCCGTGGTGTACTGGGCTGCTGACACGGCGAGGGCTCGTCGGAGATCGCGGCGATTTCGGCGTCGGCCCGGAGTTCTCGACGTGTGCTATAGTGGCACCTTTCGTGAGGTGCTGCGCCTCCGGTCGAAAGTTTGTCACGAGGACCACACAACGTCCATCCTGCAACTCTGCTACGCCCCTCGCGACGCCTATTCCTCTTCCGAGAAGCAGTTGGACATTGCCCTCCAGAGGACTTTCCCGCGGGCGACTGCATCGGTCACGACGGGCACAAGAACACTCGACCTCGGCGGCAGGTTCACGTGGTCCGCAATGAATCGGACGCCGGCTGGCGTCGTTTTGGATCCCTCCGGAGGTAGCACGGGCTTTCGCAGCGTCAACCTGTTTGCTCCAAGGGCGATCACGGCACCGTACTCACAGAGGAAGTCCATGCCAAGGATGATGTCTCTCGAACAGTCCTTGAGGACGACGAATTTCACGGACAGGTCTCTCCGTGATGTCCACGCGCGCAGTACACCTTCCCACTGGTGTGATGAGATGTCCGCCGGCGGTTCGTATTTTTCGGGCCATCCCACGGCGTCATCACTTTCCGAAGGCGGCGAGAGAGCTTCCCACTTAAAACGGAATAGTCTGCTCCGGTGTCGACGAGTGCCTTCGCGTCGTGGCCGTCGATGGTAACGTCGAGGTTATTCGACACCGTCGCAGAACCGTCGTTCCTATCCGTCATCGTCGCTAGTGTGGGGAGCCCTCCGACGTTGTGGAGGATATTGGCGTCGTTCGTCATCGGCAATACCACCTCCCGGTATTGCCGCACTCAGTTTTCCCAGCGGGACACTGAGACAGGCTCTCTCGGCGGGACCGATGGGCAGGTGATGCAGGCCGTCGAGGTGAAGGCGAGCGAGCTCCTCGCGGTGCAGCGGGTGCAGGAGACGGTGGACGGCGAAGATACTCATCGATGTCTCGTGTGGGCGCTCACCGTACCGTGGGCGCGGGTCGTTCGGGTGGAATCCGCGCAGCCCAAGTTGTCGGTAGGGACATCGACGATAGACATGGTCGGCTTCGTCCGCAATGGTAACAAAGGCGGGCGTCGGTCGGCCGTTCGCCACACGTCGGTTTTTCTCAGCGAGGGTCGCTCTGGGCGGACGTACTGCCGTTCTTCGCGACGTTGGGAGTAGTGCGGCGCTGGAGGTTCTCGGCGTGATGGGCCCCGTAGCTTGGCGGGGAGCTTGCGGCTGTCGTCTGGCTATGGCGGCGTAGGTCAGCGTCGGTTCCTCGGGGGTTGGCACGTCGACTGGTGGTTCAGGCTGCAAGGCCCGCTGTACCTCTCGCGTACAATCTCGGCGACTGACAGCGACGCCGGGCGCTCAGCAGCGGGGAGCAGCTTTCGTAGCTCCTCTCGGACGAACGTCTCGGATGATGTCGCGAATGTCCCGGGTATGGGCGCCGATGTCGTCATGAGGCAGCGTGGAGGCAACGACGCCGGGGATGTCGTTGGTATAGGAAGCGCGTGCTTCGAGGGGCGCGCTCCATGTTCGTTGCCTCCGTGACAAACGCTTCGACGGTGGTCGCGGGTTGCGGACGAGGCCCCAAAGATGTCGTCTCTCACCCCGCGCATGATGACACGCAGCTTCTTGTCGCGGAGGCGTGTGGGTCGGCACGG